>PVIY010048857.1:0-17068 GCA_004026745.1 Myrmecophaga tridactyla
AAATAGTCAAAGCCACCTGGAAAAAGAAGAGTGAAGTTGGAGGACTCACACTTCCCAATCTGTAATCTTTAAACTTATTACAAAGCCACAGTAGTCAAAACGCCATGATTCTGGCACAAGAACAGACTTATAGATCAATGGAATCTAATTGACAGTTTCAGAAATCAACCTTCATATATATGGCCAACTGATTTTTGACCAGGTTGCCAAATCCACCTAATTGGGAAAGAATAGTCTCTTCAACAAATGGTGCTAGGAAAACCAGATGTCCATGTGTATATGAATGAAGGTGAATCCTTACCTCACACCATTTACAAAAGTCAACTCAAAATAGATCGAAGTCCTAAACATAAGAACCAGAACTATAAACTCCTGGAAGAAAATGTAGGCAAGCATCTTCAGGACCTTATGTTGCCAATGGTTTCTTAGAAATTATACCCAAAACACAAGCAACAAAAGAAAAATATATATAAATGGGAGCTCATTAAAATTAAAAACTTTTTTGCTTTGTATGTAAATAAATGTATTTGCTTTGGGTGCATTTCAGAATTTTTCTTTATCTTTGGTTTGCCATATTTTAAACATATGTGGTTGAAATTCTTGAATGTGTGGGTTTATATTTATCATTAAATTTGTAAATTTTTCGGTCATTGTTTACAGATGTATTTTCTGTCACAATCTCCCTCTCTCTCTCTCTCTCTCTCTCTCTCTCTCTCTCTCTCTCTCTCTCCCTCTCTCTCTCTCTCTCTCTCTCTCTCTCTCTCAATTCTCTTACACCAAACACCACTGAGGCACTCTGAAATTGTTTTTCAGGCTTTTGACTTTTTATCCCCCAGATGCTTCACTTTAAATAGTTTCTATTGGTCTTTTGCCTTTCTCACCTCTCTCTTTGCGACAGTGCCTGCGTGTCCTCTCACATGTGTTCTCAATAACATTTCTGCCTGTTTACTCAGTGCATGAATTCTTTCTCCAGCATGGTCAAGACCTAGAAAGCCAAATCTGGCAACATATTTTGGTGAGCCAACAAGGAGTCATTTCTCTCCAACCATCTAGACTGATAAGTCATGGCCATTGACTGGGAAGCTTAGCTGCGTGCTTTCACATTTTTCTTCTTGTTTGGCTCATTGTTATCCTCTCCTACGTCCTCATGCAACTCTGGGTGTCTAGGAATCTAGGGGTTCTGGCTCCACCAGGACATAAACTCAGTTTGTTCTGAGCCTCCATCTCTCTCCTCAGAGGTGGCAGGAGCCTGTCTCCATGCTGTGTAGAACCAAGGAGGCTCAGGGCAGTGGGTGATGCCACCCTTTGCGACCTGACTGGGGGCTTCTCCCCATTTTGAGCAGGCATCTAATGGCATCCAAATCAAGTCCCCTGTCTGACTCTCTCTCTCTGTTATTCTCTCTCTCTCTCTCCTTGGCTCTCTGAGACTTCCTCACACTCTTTTTTTCCTCCCCTCTGAGGACACAAACCCTTCTTCCTGCTGAATCTTTTCTTCTTTTCATCTCTTTGACAGAGGTCTTCCCCTGCTTCCATGAGAATCTCCTTTCTCCTTTGTTTGGATTTCTATGCCTTCTGAGACATTCCATCTTTTAAAAGACAAGATTCTGGACTATGCATTATTGTGCCAAACAAGGTGTTGTCTTTAACATTCTAGGAAGTCACCTCTGGCTTAGGCCCATGCTTTCCAATGGCAGTGTCTCCCCTACAGGCCTTGATCATTTGGTCTCTGTTGAGACCCACTGTGGTTGACTATAAAGTTCCCAGTATTAGTTTGCAAGCTGCAGGAATGTGATATACCATAACTGGAACAGCTTTTTATAAAGGGAATTTAATAAATTGCAAGTTTACAGTTCTAAGGAAGTGAAAATGTCCAAATTAAGATACCAACAAAAGGTTACCTTCACTCAAGAAAAGCTGATGAATCAGGAACACTTCTGTCAACTGGGAAGTCGTGTGGCTGGCGTCTGCTGGTCCCTTGCTCCTGAGCTCTGTTGCTCTCAGCCTCTGTTCCTGTGGAGGTTCCTCATTTTACTTCTCCAGGGCTGGCTTTCATCTCTTGGCTTCCCATGGCTCTCTCCAAGTTCTGGCTTGCTTAACATCTTACAGCAATGTCTGCTGGGTTCAAGCATCTCCAAACATCCATGTCTCTGTTCTTACATGTCTGCATCTGTGTCAGCTTTGCTGTGAAGTCTCTATTGGCTCTGAGGCTTCTGTCCTTTCTCTAGGCTCTTTCATTTCTGAAGTTTCTCCCAAACATTTCCTCTTCTAAAGGATTCCAGTAAACTAATCAAGACCAACCTGGAATGGGTGGAGTCACATCTCCATCTAATCAAAAGTTAATACTCACAAATGTGCATGTCACAACTCCATGGAGATAATATAATCAAGCCTCCAGCCCACAGTGCTGAATAGGAATTAAAAGAAATGGCTGATCCCCCAAGATTGGATCAAGATTAAAACATGGTTTTTCTGGGGTACATAATACTTTCAAACAGGCACACTCCTCTTCTAGAGTATGCTCACTTTTTTAGCCTTCAGTAAATAGGAAAGTTAAAGGAGAAAAGTATTCCTGGGAGCCTTGTTCTGGACTTCTCTCAGGTAAAGTGAGCATCCACAGCTTGGGAGCATTGGTCTGAACATCTCCCAGGGTGTAACATCCCAGGGATGTTGGTGATTCATCCTGGGGATACCCAGTGAATTTACTCCCCATATTGCCAAGAGATTGGGCCAACAGAAAGGAAGGACTCCTTCAGAGTGTTGTCCTGGAATTTTTCCAAGCAAGACCCATGAAACTCCTGGAAGCATAGGTCCAGACATCTCTCAGGAAAGTATAGGGTTTGAGTCCCCAACTCCTTGTGAGCATTGTCCTGGAATTCTTCCAGGTAAGGGTGGGGTTATAGTCCCTGAACTGTGTCTGGTAACCCCTCAGCAGCACAAGTCTAGACATCTCCCAGGAAAGGTACCCAAGGGATGCTCAGTAATTGTACTTGCCATGTTTACAAGTGATTGGGCCAGTGGAGAGGGAAATGCCTAGCTCTGGCATACACTGGGATACCACATGGTCACATTGTTTTAAGTGAGGCTCCTCTTTTTCCTTTTTCAAGAGAAAGTGGGAAATGCCAGCAGTCTATAAGATAAAACTGATGGGGAGCATACTCTTCCAATGCGACTCTCAATTGCAATACCGTCCTCTAGTATGTAAAAGACAGGGAAAGAAGCTAGAAATTCCCTATGCCCAGATGTTTATAACTTTCTATCGAGACAAGGACCTGAGAATGACTTGTTGCTTGTCTTATGCCCATGTCTCAATCTCCATTAGAGGAAAAAAATCAACTTTAATAATTCCCTTTTATACACATGTTTGCTAAAAAGGCATGAGAAAAGGTACTACCAAGACAGTTAGTTGTAATAAGCTAAGTGAAATCACTCAAGAGAAAAAGAAAACCCAGCCCTGTTCCTAGAGAAGTTAGTGGAAACCCTAAAGAAGTACACTAGTGCAAGCCCAGATTCCCAGGAAGGTCAGGCTTTGTTGGACACCCATTTCATTGGCCAGTCTGCCCCTGGCATTCAGAGAAAGCTGCAAAAGCTTTCCAGGGGTCCACAGACTCCCACTAATGACCTCTTAACACTGTCTTGTCTGTCTTTAATAATCAAGGAGAAGGCAAAGACAGGTAAGCAGAAAATCAGAGAATAGGCTCAGCTCATGCAGTCTCTGTTAAAAGCATTCTGTCTCCGTGAGGTCATCTAAATCCTGGCTGCAAGCCTTAAGAACCTTGCTTAAGCTGTGGGTCAGAGGACTCCTGGCAGACTGTCAGAAACCTCGGGATAACCCTCAACCTCAGGACCCATGGAGGTCTTGCCACAGGTGCCACCAAAATGACCGTTGAACCTAAGGACTGCACCGTCTCCTGAAGTGCAGTGGGACAGCCCCTTGAGCCCTGCTCTTGGCAAGTGAAGAGGACTGAAAGTGTATGAGGCTGATGATGGCTCTGCTGACTTTACATCTGACCATCAACCTAAAGGAGCCTCAGGTAACACTAAACATGCCAAGTAAGATTACTGATTTCTTAATTAATAATATGGCCAGTTTCTCTGTTCTGAACTGCTACTCTGGGCCTCCCTCCACTCAGATTTCCCTAGTTATGGAACTTGTTAGTAAAGCCAAAGCTAGAGCCTTTACTTCCCCTGTGCTTTGTAGGCTTCAGGACATGTTATATCCCATCGATTTCTCATTGTTCCTGAATGCCCCACCCTCCTTCTAGGGAGGGATCTTCTTCACTCCCTGTGGGCCACTTTAAGGCTAGTAAACCTGGCTAGTGTTTACCCACCGTTTGCCCTGAGACTCCTATTAAATCAAACCCCCTTGGCATGCCAAAGAAGATCCTTAAGCAAACAAACTGGTCTGTATGGGATGTAGGCATCCCGGGGTGAGCCCTGACTGCATTCAAGTTTTCAGTCCTAAATCTGAAAGACACATTTTTTTATCCCTCTTCACCTTAACTCTCAATACCTATTTGCTTTTGAATAACAGGGACCTAATGATAAAATCCCCACCCAGCTCACTTAGAGAGTGCTGCCCCAAGAATTTCAAAATAATCTGCATACTTTTAAAACTGCCTTAGCAGCCTACCTTACTGACCTCCAACTGCCTCAAAGTACAGTTTTGCAATATGTTAATTTGTACACTAATGTATTCCTAATATGGAAGTAAATTTTGTTTGTTTGTGGTCATTACTGACTACAAACCCTGAATGGGTAAACGAAGTTGCAGAAAGTTTGAGAAAACATATTTTGTTAAAATAATATAAATTATTGGTCTCCTCTTAATGAAAGATTTTTAACCATCTAAGTAGTCTGTCTAAAAAAATAAAAAATTATATCATGTCAGAATAATATTCTTGTAATGTTTATGTTGACCTTATCATCCTTTATTTCTGAAGTCTCCTCATTCTTAAAGGAAAACTGTTTACGTTATAAAAGTATGCTTTCCTAGTCCTGCATGCTCATGCATCAGTGTGAAAAGAGTGAGCCTTTTTCACAAAAGGCAGAAGCCCCTTCTAAGCCTCATTCAAACATCTCTTAGCTTGACACATGTGCCCTCTTATTCTCCAGTTGAGCAGGAATAAGTTTCCCAGCTAGGATTCACCCTTGGACCTGAAAAATTCTTTCCCTCTTCTCCAGTATCACTTGGCTAAAGCTTCTCCTAAGCCCACTCACTTCTATCCTCCCCTTGCTATTAATCATACCTTGCATTTTCTTTTTTTTTGGGTGGGGGGTGCATGGCCCAGGAATCAAACCCAGTCTCCTGCATGAAAGGAGAGCATTCTACCACTGAACCACCCATGCACCCCATCCCCTGCATTTTAAACTTTTCACCAAGTTTATTTCTTCCAGACTAGAAACATTTCACTCCAAGCCAATGTGAGGATTTTCAGCCACTTCAATCACCCTTCCAGAATACTCTTAAATGAGATAGCCAGAAAGTTCTACACCCTCTCAGGCAAGGTCTATACATCCTGACAGGAAGGAAGAAGCTACAGAAGACAGATCCTCATCCCTTAGCACCCTTTATGATTAAGAGGCAAGAACTCTTTTAGGAGGAAGTTGAGGCAGGCTGGAAGAGAAGCAACCTAAGCCCACCTCTACTTTGGCCTTGGTCTCAAACACACCCCTGGCAGGGAAAGTCTGCTAAAATTAAAGGCATCACATCACTTTATGCTGGTGTGAAGCTGCAGGCAGACAAGCACCATATGCTGGGCAGGATAGGAAAAGCAGAGAGTCTAGAGGCTTCATAGGAAAGTCTGACAACCTGCTATGCTTCACCCTCAAGGAAACTTGGTACAGGCTGCTCTCTCTTCCTGAGACATGGGCCTGTCTGGTCTGCAAAAATCTGACTGGGGTCAATCAGATCTTGAGACATCCTCCTCCTGAAAATAAAAAGTTTCCATACAGTTAGGGAAAGAAACAAAAACAAAAACTGAAAAATTCTCATCAGTTAAACAGAATGTATGCTGGAGGCCTGGAATAAGTTGAACTGAATGCCAAAGAACAGATTGCCAAAAAAAAAAAATCCAACAAGAAAACCCTAGGTAAAAGAGTGAAAACAGCCTACAGAACAAACTAATTAAGGGAATCAAATGGCTAGACACCAGCAACAAATAACAAGTCATACTAGGAAAATTGAAGATATGGCCCAAAGAACAAACCAACATTTCAAATGAGATACAGGAATTGAAGAAATTAATTCAGGACGTTTAAACAGATACGCAAAATTTAATCAAATATCAAATCAATGAGTTGAAGGAGGATACAAAGAAGACATTGGGCAAACATAAAGAACCCAAAAGTTTGAAAAAAACAAGTCACAGAACTTAAGGGAATAAAAGGCACAATAAAAGATATGAAAAACAATGGAGGTCTGCAACAATAAATTTAAAGAGACAGAAGAAAAGATTAGTGAACTAGAGAACAGAGCATCTGAAATCCAACATACAAAAGAAAATATAGGGAAAAGAATGGAAAAAAATATATGAGCAAAGTCTCAGGGAATTGGATGACAATATGAAACACGTGAATACATGTGTTATGTGTGTCCCAGAGGAGAAGAGAAGGGAAAAGGAGCAGGAAGACTAATGGAGGAAATAATCACTGAAAAATTCCCATCTCTGATGAAAGACATAAAATTACAGATCCAAGAAGTGCAGCACACCCCAAACAGGATGGATCCAAATAGACCTACTACAAGACTCTTACTATTCAGATTGTCTAATGTCAAATACAGAGAGAGAAATTTTAAAGCAGCAAACAAAAGGCAACCCATCACCACATACAAGGGAAGTTTTATCATACTATGTATGGATTTCTCAGCAGAAACCATGGAGGCGAGAAGGCAGTGGTATGATATATTTTAGATTTTGAAAGAGAAAAACTGCCAACCAAGAATTCTATACCCAGCAAATGTGTCCTTCAAATATGAGGGGGAGATTAAACTATTTTCAGGCAAACAGTCACTCTGACAATTTTTTACTAAGAAACTGGTTCTACACGAAATACTAAAAGGAGCACTACAGGCAGATAGGAAAATGCAGGAGAGAGAAATCTGGAGAAGAATGTAGAAGTGAAGGCTATCACTAAAGGTAAAAAGAGGGAAAGAAAATAGATATGACATAAAATCCAAAAGACAAACTGGTAGAAGGAAGTACTGTCTTTACAGTTATAAAATTGAATGTTCATGGATTAAACTCCCAAATCAAAAGACATACTGGCAGAATGGATTAAAAAAAATCAGAACCAATCTATATGCTGTCTACAGGAGACTCACTTTAGACCAAAGGGAAAAATAGGTTGAAAGTGAAAGGTTGGAAAAAAGATATTTCATGCAAACAATAATCAGAAAAGATCAGGGGTAGCTATACTAATATAAAAAAATACGAAAACTTCAAATGTAAAAATTTAAAAGAGACAAAGATGGACATTATGTATTAATAAAAGGAACAATTCAACAAGAAGACATAACAATTATATGTATTTGTACACCAAGTCAGAGTGCTCAAAAATACATGAAGCAAACACTGACAACAATGAAGGGAGAAGTAGACAACTCTATTACAATAGTTGGAGACTTCAATTCCCCACTCTTATCAATGTATAGAACATTTAGACAAAAGATCAATAAAGAAGCAGAGATTTTGAATAATGCAATAAACGAACTGTACTTAACAGATATTTACAAAACATTAAACCCCAAACAGCAGATTACACATTTTCTCAAGTGTTCATAGATCATTCTCAAGATTAGACCATATGTTGGGTCACAAAGCAAGTCTCATTAAATTTAAAAAGATTGAAATTATGCAAAGCACTTTCTCACATCATTAGGAAATGAAGTTGGAAATCAATAACAGGCAGAGAGTCAGAAAATTCACAAATATGTGGGAGCTAAACAACACACTCTTAAACAACCAGTGAGTCAAGGAAGAAATTTTAAGAGAAATCAGTAAATAAATTGAGGGAGATCTGGAGGAGGGCACAGAATTGAAGAGTAATTTAAATAATACAAAGAGAAAGAGGGAAAAGAAGATATACAGCTGACAAGTAAAATTAACAAGATAAGATGGTAGAATCAAGAAATGCCTTTTCAGTAATAACTGAATGGTAACGGACTAAACTTACCAATTAAAAGATGCAAATAGGCAGAATGGATTAAGAAACATAATCCAGTATATACTGCTTGCAAGAGACTCATTTTAGACACAAGGATACAAATAGATTGAAAGTGAAATGATTGAAAAAGGTTTTCCATGCAAGTTGCAACCAACGGAAGCAGGAGCAGCTATAATAGTATCAGGCAAAATAGACTTAAATGTAAAGACATCATAAAGAGACAAAGAAGGAGACTATATACTAATTAAAGGGTCAATTCACCAAGAAGATATAAAAATCATAAATGTTTATGCTCCCAATCAAGGAGCTCCAAAGTACATGAGACAGACATTGGTAAAACTGATAGGAGCAATAGATGTTTCAACAATAATAGTAGGAGACTTCAATACACCACTGTCCTCTATAGATAGAACAACAAAACAGAAGATCAACAAGGAAATAGAGAAGTTAAATAACTTGATGAATGAATTAGACCTAACAGACATATATAGGCCATTGCAGCCCAAAGCACAAGGTTATACATTCTTCTCTAGTGCTCAAGGAACATTCTCTAGGATAGATCATATGCTGAGGCACAAAACAGGTATTTATAAATTTTTAAATATTGAAATTATTCAAAGCACTTTCTCTGATCGCAGTGGGATGAAGCTGGATCTCAGTAACCAGCAAAGAATGAGAACATTTACAAATATGTGGAGATTAAATAACACACTCTTAAACAACCAGTGGGTCAAAGAAGAAATTACTAGAGAAATCAACAGCTATCTGTAGGTGAATGAAAATGAGAATACAACTTATCAGAACTTATGGGATGCAGCAAAGTTGTGCTGAGAGGGAAATTCATTGCCTTAAATGCCTATATTAAAAACCAGAAAGTGCAAAAATCGAGGACTTAACAGCAAACCTGGAGGAGAAAGAATAGCAAACTAACCCCAAAGCAAATAGGAGAAGAGAAATGACAAAGATTAAAGCAGAGATAAATGAATGGGAGAATAAAGGACAATAGAAAGAATCAATAAAACCAAAAGTTGGTTCTTTGAGAAAATTAATAAAATTGATGAACCACTAATAAGAATGACAAAGAAAAAAAGAGAGGAGCGATGCAAATAAACAAAATAAAAAATGAGAAGTGGTGTTTTACCACAGACCCTGAAGAACTAAAAGAAGTCATAAGAGGATACTATGAACAACTATATGCCAACAAACTAGACAACTTAGATGAAATGGGAAAATTCCTGGAGACACACAAACAAGATAGAAAATCTCAACAAACCAATCACAAGTAAAGAGAGTCAATCAGTCATCAAAAATCTTTCTACAAAGAAAAGTCCAGGGCAGATGGCTTCACAGGGGAATTTTGTCAACATTCCGTAAAGAACTAACACCAATCCTGCTCAAAATTTTCCAAAAAAATTGAGGAAAAAGGAACACCACCTAACTCATTTTATGAATCTCCCGAACAAACATAGCTGCAAAAATTCTCAATAAGGGCGGCTGCCATGGCTCAGCAGGCAGAGCTCCGACCTGCCATGCTGGAGGTCTGGAGTTCGATCCCTGGTGCCTCTTGCCCATATGCAAATTTAAAAAAAGAAAAAAAAAGAAAAATTCTCAATAAAATGTGAGAAAATCAAATCAACAGCTCATTAAAAGAATTATACACCATGACCAAGTGGGGTTTATACTAGGAATGCAAGGATGGTTCAACATAAGAAAATCAAATAATGTAATACAGCACATTAATAAATCAAATGGGAAAAATTACATGATCATCTCAATTGATGCTGAAAAAAACATTTGACAAAATTCAGCATCCTTTTCTGCTAAAAACACTCCAAAAGATAGGAATCAAAGGTAACTATCTCATGATAAAGGGAATATTTGAAAAACCAATTGCCAGCATCGTACTCAATGGAAAGAGACTGAAAGTCTTCCCCCTAAGATCAGGTAGAAGACAAGGATGCCCACTGTCACCACTATTATTCAACATTGTGCTAGGATTTCTAGCTAGAGCAATCAGGCCGGACAAAGAAATAAAAGGCATCCAAATTAGAAAGGAAAAAGTAAAACTCTCATTATTTGCAGATGGTATGATATTAAACTTGGAAGATCCTGAGAAATCTACCACAAAATTACTTGAGCTAATAAACTAATTCAGCATTTCTATACACTGTATATACAATGAAATCATACAACTCAACAACAAAAGAACAAACAATCCAGTTACAAAATGGGCTAAGGATATGAATAGGCATTTTTCCAAAGAGCAAATACAGATGGCTCAAAAGCACATGAAGAGATGCTCATTTTCACTGGCTATAAGGGAAATGCAGATCAAGACTACAATGAGATACCACCTCATACCTATAAGAATGGCTGCTATTAAAGAAACAGGAAACTATAAATGTCAGAGAGGATGTGGAGAAACTGGGACAGTTATGCACTGCTGGTGGGAATGTATAATGGTGCAGCCACCATGGAAGATCTTTTGGCGGTTCCTTAGGAAACTAAATATTGAGTTGCCCTATGACCCAGCAATAGCACTACTTGGTATATACCCAGAATAGCTGAAAGCAATGACACAAACCGACATTCCACACTGATGTTCATAGCAGCATTATTCACAATCATCAAAAGATGGAAACAAACCAAATGCCCATCAACAGACAAGTGAGTCAAGAAAAGTGATATATACATACTGTGCTAGTTTGAAAGGATGTATGTACCCCTGAAAAAACATGTTTTAATCTTAATCCCATTTTGTAAAGGCAGCCATTTCTTCTAATCCTTATTCAATGTTGTATGTTTGAAACTATAACCAAATCATCTCCCTGAAGATGTGATTTAATCAAGAGTGGTTGTTAAACTGGATTAGGTGGGGGCATGTCTCTACCTATTTGGGTGGGTCATGATTAGTTTACTGGAATCCTATAAAAAATAATGACAAGAGAGAAAGCCAGGAGATTCAGAGAGAGAGCAGAGAATCCTGAAGCACCATGAAGCAGAGTCCACCAGCCAGCACTTTTGAGATGAAGAAAGAAAATGCCTTCTGGGGAGCTTCATGAAACAGGAAACCTGGAGAAAAAGCTAGCAGATGACGCCGTGCTCACCATGTGCCCTTCCAGGCAAGAGAGAAACCATGACTGTGTTCACCATGTGCCTTCTCACATGAGAAAGAAACCCTGAGCTTCATCAGCCTTCTTGAACCAAGGTATCTTTCCCTGGAAGCCTTTGATTGGACATTTCTATAGGCGTGTTTTAATTGGGACATTTTCTCAGCCTTAGAACTGTAAACTAGCAACTCATTAAATTCCCCTTTTTAAAAGCCATTCTGTTTCTGGTATATTGCCTTCTGGCAGCTAGCAAACTAGAACACATACAATGGAATATTATGCAGCAATAAGACAAAATGATGTCCTGAAGCACATGACAAGACGGATGAGCCTTGAGGACATAATGCTGAGTGAAATTAGCCAGACACAAAAGGATTGATACTATATGATTCCACTTTTATGACCAGATTATAAAGGTATAATCAGAGGTTTATAATACATTTAGATACCCCCTCACACCTAAAAGAATGGTTACTAGTAAGTAAGCAGAAAACTAAAAGTTGGAGAGAATGTGGAGAAATTGTGACACTCATGCACTGCTGATGAGAATGTATAATGCTGCAGCCACTATGAAAGACTGTTTGGCCATTTCCTTAGGAAACTAAATTTCAAGTTGCCTTATGGCCCTGCAATACTATTACTTGGTATATACCCAGAAGAGCTGAAAGCAATAACACAGACCTTTTCACACTGATAGTCATAACAGCATTATTCACAATTGCCAAAAGATGGAAACAAACCAAATGTCCATCAACAGAGGAGTGAATTAACAAAATGTGGTATATGCATATGATGGAATATTATGCAGCAATAAGATGAAATGAAGTCCTGAAATACATGGCAAGATGGATGAGCCTTGAGGACATGATGCTGAGTGAAATAAGGTACACACAAAAGCATAGATGTTGTATGATTCCACTTTTATGACCATGGAAAAGGTAAAATCAAAGATTTATAATTCAGAACGTAGGGAACTTAGAGATACATAGAAGCTAGAGATGGGTAAACCGTTAGTTAATGAGGTTGAACTCCAATGTAAGGGAATAGATAGGAATGAAGGTGATTCTCTAGTGGGTCTAGAAGTAATATTACCATATTGAAGATGAACAAGATTGAAAGGGGTTGTATAGACCTATGTGTCCCACTGACTCACACGAGAAATATGAATGAGTTCTCGTAAGACTTACTTCAAAGATATGAATCTTGTATAAAGAGTGTTTAAGTCCAGGGTACGGGGAAAACTGCTATTGCATAGTATGAGCTATGTTCAAAGGAATGCCATCAGCACTACCACAGCAACAGCAGAGGTGAATAATAGTGTGAGGGACAAGAGTTAAGAAGAGGTTTAGATTTCCTTATTGGTAAGGATGTGTTTATTGGTTTTCTGTCTCATGGGGACAATGAAATTATCTAAAATTAAGAATGCTGACAGACTGTGGACTTTGAGCCTTTTACATGATGCCCAATGAATGCAGGTGGCTGAAGGATACGCTGATGGAGAAGTAGATTGGTGAGCAATGGTGTATACTTATAAACGAAGGTTGTGCTGCTGCAAAAAGGAACAATGTCATGAAGCATGCGATGATGTCAATGAACATGTGGGACATTTGGTGTGACAAAATAAGCCGGAGACAAAAAAACAACAATGGTATCGTCTCCTTTAGAAAATGCTTATCAGAAAACAGGGGCCTAGATTATAAGCTTTTAGAGCAGACACATTAAGTCTAGAGTGGTAATTACTATTTCTGCATTTGAGAGATTTATATATATATATAACCTGATATTTATAGCTAAGAACAAAGCCGAACAGGTTGGGGTTAAAGTAATTCAGAACATAGGGGTTAGAAAGACAGTGTCTATATTTTAGAACCACACATACTCTTTGAGACCAATGGAAGAAAGGTGTATTTGATCTGCAGCTGAAATTTTCTGTAGTCCATGATCAAATTCAACCTATCTGCATAGCTCATTTGAACAACTGAAACACAAAGAGCACAGAATGAGATAGTGGTCCTTTAACCCTGTATAGATTATTGTAATGCCTGGAAACATCCTAGAGTACATTAAGCAGATAACCAAAAAGTATTGGAAAAGTCCCCTGAGGGATGGGAGAAAGAATATGGAAGTGGGAATCTCCTGATACTGTGTCAAACTTTAGGGATACCCAAATCAATAGGCCATGCCCTCGATCATGAGTCTTACTTTTGTGAAGCTTATGTAGGTAGTGGAGAAACTTAGACTACTTATAGGCATGCCAAAGTGTTACTTCTGGAAGATCTCTGTTGTTGCTCAGATGTGGCCTCAGTCTCTCTAAGCCCAACTCTGCAAAGGAAATCATTGCCCTCCCTCCTATGTGGGACATGACATCCAGGGGTGAAAGTCTCCCTGATGATGAGTGAATCCAGACCTGGCACCATGGGATGAACAACTCCATCCTGACCAAAAAGGAGAAAAGAAGTGTAGTTAATAAAGTATCAGTGGCAGAGAGAGTTCAAATTGAGTCGAGAGGCTGCTCTGAAGGTGACTCTTACACAAGCTTCAGGTAGTCCTTGCTACCTATCATAACCTGCCAAACCCCAACCAGGACCATTTCAGTCAATCCTAAAGAACACCTAGGGCAATATATAAGATTCCACAAGTGTTCTAGGCACTAGAGTAACTTTCCAGAAACCCACAACCTCCAGATGGGTGCCTGGTCCAGATAAATCCTGAAACCTAGCCCAGCCTCTCCAGAACATCAGATAGTTCCATATCCCTACTTCATATTAGTGACTGACCCTTCCGGTATGATAAATTTAGAATTGCCATAGCCCACAAAACCCCGAAGAGAGGTATAGAAAGATCAAAGCTGATGGTGGGATAGAAGATAAGACTTAACAAATAAGTATGAATGCCAAATCATTAAATTGATATCTCTTTTAGTCTCCAATATTTTAGAGCAACTAGAAGTAAAAACCTAAAATTGCAAAATTGTAACCCATGTCAAAGTCTGAAATATGTTCTACAGCTAATTGTGGTGCTGTGCTATGAAGCCTATAGCTTTTTTGTATATATGTTAATATTCACAAAGAGGGAAATAAGTCAATGGTGATGATAAAAAAGTATTTCAGCCCTCTAGCATTCTATATTCTGGAGCAGCTAGAAGGAAATATATGAGAGGATTGTATGGTAGCCCATGACAAACTCTGGGACCTGTCCTGTGTAACCACTTGTTGAAGAGTGCTTTGAAAATGATTGCTTTTTTATTTCTTTGCTTTGTATATATGTTAAACTATACAATAAGAAAAGTTAAAAAATAAAAAGTTCTAGCCAGAGCAATTAGACAAGAAAAGGAAATAAAAGGCTTTTATTTTCCAAAAAGATTGGAAAGGAAGAAGAAAAACTCTCATTGTTTGCAGAGTATATGATACTATATGTAGAAAATCCTGAAAAAATCTACTGCAAAGCTAGTAGAGCTAAAAATGAGTACAGTAAAGTGGCAGGGTGAAAGATCAACACCCAAAAATCAGTAGTGTTTCTATACACTAGTAATGAGCAACCTGAAGAAGAAATCAAGAAAAAATTTCATTTACAATAGCAACCAAAAGAATCAAATATTTAGAAATAAATTAAGCTAAGGATACAAAAGACCTATACACAGAAAATTACAAGAAATTGCTAAAAAGAAATCATGGAAGACCTACATAAATTGAATGGCATACTGTATTCATGGACTGGAAGACTAAGTATGATTAAGATGCCAATTCTACCCAAATTGATATATAGAATCAATGCAACACCAATTAGATCCCAACAATTTCCTTTGCAGATATAGAAAAACCTATAACCAAATTTATTTGTAAGGGCAGGGTATCCTGAATTGTTAAATATACCAAGAAAGAAAAATGAAGAAAGGTCTCACACTACCTGACCTTAAAGCATATTATAAAGCTACATGCTTAAAACAAAATGGTACTGACATAAAGATAGATATACTGACCATTGGAATCAAACTGAGTGTTCAGAAATAGACCCTCTCGTCTATGAACAATTTATCTTTAATAAGGCAGTAAAGCCAACCCTACTGGGACAGAGCAGCCTCATTAATAAATGTTATTTGGAGAACTGGATATCCATATGTAAAAGAATGAAAGAAGATCCATATCTCACATCCTATAGAAAAATTAACTCAAAATGGATCAAATACCTAAACATTAGAATTAAGACCATAAAAATTTTAGAGGAAAATGTAGAGAAATATCATAAATTTTGTGATAGGACCTTAACCCCAAAGCACAAGCAATGAAAAAAGATATAGATAAATGGGATTACCTCAAAATTAATACTTTTGTGCATCAAAGAACTTTGTCAAGAATGTTAAAAGGCAGCCCATGCAATGGGAGACAATATTTTAAAATCACACATCAGATAATGGTTTAATACCCAGAATATATAAAGTGATTCTACAACTCAAAAACAAAAAGGCAAACACCTAATTAAAAAGTGGGCAAAACACATGAACATAACTTTTCAGAAGAGGAAATACAAATGGTTAAATGGCACATGAAAAGATGCTTCACCGACTATTAGGGAAATGCAAATCAAAGCCACAATGAGATATTCCCTCACACCTGCTAGAATGGCATTAACCAAAAAACAAAATGAAACAAACAAACAAACAAAAAACAGAAAATTACAAGTGCTGGAGAGATAATGTGGAAAAAGAGGCACAGTTACCCACTGTTAGTGGGAATGCAAAATGGTGCAATGGCTCTGGAAGGCAGTTTATTGGTTTCTCAGGAAGTTGCCATGTGATCCAGCAATCCCATTAATGGTATATATTCAGAGGAACTGAATGCAAGGACCCAAATGGACATTTAGCACACCGATGTTTATAGCAGCATTATTTACAATTGCCGAGAGATGGAAACAGCTCAAATATCCATCAATGGACAGGTGGCTAAACAAGCTGTGGTATACACACACACACACACACACACACACACACACACACACACACACAATAGAATACTATGCAGCTGTAACAAAGAATAAAGTTATGATGCATGTAACAATGTGGATGAAACTTGAAATTAGCCAGAAACAAAGGACAAGACTGTATGGTTTCACTAATATGAACTAACATTAATGAGTGAACTTTGAGATTAAAGTTAAAAACACAGGTTATCAGGAGATAGAAAGAGGGTAGAGATTGAGCATTGACACTGAAGGAATATAGAATGTGCACCAGGCCTGATTGTAAAGATTCAGAAATGGAGAACACAATACTATATGAGGGTAGCACAATAATATAAGTATGCTAAATGAAGCTGAATGTGAGTATGGTTGAGGGAGAAGGGCAGGGTGCACGTATGACACCAGAAGGAAAGTTAGAGGGTAAAGATTGAGATGGTATAACTGATGAATGCCTAGAGTGGACAATGGTGGTGATTAAATACACAAATATGAAAATGTTTTTGCATAAGGGGGAACACATGAATAACAACATTGCAAGGTGCTGAAAATAGGATGGTATACAAGAAAAATACAATCGCTGTTACTATAGTCAATAGTAACATTGTAATATGCTTCCACTGAATGTAACAAAGGTATTATGCCAAAACAAAATTTGAACAAGTGGTGGATATGGGGGAGGGGAATGGATACTTTGCAGATGAAAAGAAAATTTCTTCATATAGATTATGGTGGCAAAGCCATGGCTATTTACTTAGATTGGGTTGCATGATGTAAGGAGAATAAAACTGTTTTAAAAATGAACATAAAGAAACAAGTGCTAGAGAAATTGTGTAGAAAGA
>PVIY010048858.1:0-17064 GCA_004026745.1 Myrmecophaga tridactyla
ATTGGACAAGTGAGACCAGAGACAACGACCTTGGCCAAGATCAAAGGAAGAGCTTGGAAGCTTCAGGACCCCTTTGCCTTCTGACCCTTCGGGTTATTGGAGTGTCACTCTAAAACCTCAGGTGCTTCTCTTTATTTTCTGCTGAGACGCAAAGCGATTTCACAATATCCTAAAATCGGTGGAAAGGCGGACAGGCCAGTCGGAGCTCCGGCATTCCTGACTCTCAGTTTATTGGCCTCTAGGAGTTTCCCCGACTGGCCTGAGATCTGACACCTGAGACCCTTTCTTTTCAGCCAGCACCCAGCTGCGCAAGTACTCATAAAGCGGCCCTTTCCTACAAGTCCTTGACCAGGACAGAGACAAGGGTATTGTCTGAGATCTGAGTCTTAGGCCTGGCTCTCCCACTAACTGGACTTCAGGCCACTCTGGGTCTCAGTTTTTCCCTCTGTGAAATGGGAGAAGCAGGCTGGTGATTTATGATTCACCTCTGTAGCCTCTTGTTTCCAGATCTTGGTGAGCCTGTGCTGCTCTGCTGAGAGAGAGACATCCAAATGGTGATTTTATTTTATATCCACTGAAACAAGTATAGAAATATGACAACGTTGAAGTTTGCTTTCACAAATTGCTTTCTGTAATTTTTGTTGTGCATAGCATATATTCAGTAAAGGACAGTTCAAGTACTTTTTTTGAGGTTTTATATATATATATATATATTTTATTATGTTATATTATATATTCACATACCATGTAATCATCCAAATTGTACGATCAGTGGTTCACAGTATCATCATATAGCTCTGCATTAATCATCACATTAATGATTATTTATTAATCATTAATCAATTAATGATTTAAAAAGGTCAACTTTTAAAAATCTTTTTTTGTGAAAAATAATACATATACAGAAAAGCAATAAATTTCAAAGCACATGACAACAATTAGTTGTAGAACAGATTTCAGAGTTTGGTATGAGTTACAATTCCACAATTTTAGGCTTTTACTTCTAATTTCTCTAAGACTGGAGACTAAAAGAAATACCAATATAATGATTCAGCAATCATACTCATTTGTTAAAACCTACTCAATGTACTTTTGCATATCTACACAGCGGGTAACCACTACCTGGGTAAAAATATTTCCAGGATACCAGAAGGCTCCCTTATAACTCCTTCCAATCAATAACCCCCTAGTCAATATCACCACAGAAGTAACCATTATTCGGTCTTCTATCACTATAGATAAATTTTGTGTGTCCTTGAATGTCATATAAACAAAGTCAGAAGTATTTATTCTTCTGTGTTTGGCTTCATGTGCTCAATGTTACATGTCTGGGATTCAACCGCATTGCCTTGTGTGGCAGTAGTTCATTTTATCTTATTCCTGTATAATATGTAATCATATGAATATATCACAGATGCATTTATCCATTAGACTTTTGGCGGACATTGGATTGTTTTAGTTTGTGGTTATTGTGAAAAAGCTTCCACGAACATTTTGTGTGTGTCTTTTGATGGACACCTAAGAGTAGAGACGCTGGGTCATATTGTCGGGAAATGCTTATCTTTTTGATGTGGACAGTTTCCCAATTTAGGCTCTCACCAACAATGCATGAGAGATCCAGTAGCTCTACATCCCTTCCAACACCTTGTATCATCTGTCTTTTTTTAATTTTAGCCATTTTGGTGGGTGTATAGTGATCTCACACTGTGGTTTTAATTTGCATTTCCTTGATGACTAGTGAACTTGAGCATCTTTTCATGCGTTCATTGGCTGTTTGGATAGCCTCTTCTTTCATTAAAGAATTAATTCATTCAGATATTATTAACTGCTAGATTCTCGAACTATAGTGGCGAGTAAGACTTGAGCAAAGTATGCCTAAGAGAACTTAACTCTAGGGGCGAGGAGAAGAGGAAGCCAGAAATCATTGTGAAAAGTGTCGGGAAACAAATTTGAGGAACTGGAGGGGGTCCTTTGTTTGGGGAGGGCAGGAGAGGAAAGAATTGTTCATTCATTCAAAATATATTTATTTTTCAACCTAGATTCATTGACCATCTGCTTCATTAAGCATCATGCCTTTTTAAAGTTTGCATGTGTGTTATTTTAAAAATCCTTTATTCCCCTTTTCCTCAAGTTATAATTAATGTTATAACAAGTAAAAAAGAAACATAAAAGATGAATAAAAGTAAAGCTAATCATCTTCACTCCTCAAAGGTAACCAATATTCTCCCCCAGTCTACGTGGGACATGACTCCCAGGGGTGTGAACCTTCCTGGCAACGTGGGACAGAAATCCTAGAATGAGCTGGGACTCAGCATCAAGGGATTGAGAAAACCTTCTCAACCAAAAGGGGAAGAGTGAAATGAGACAAAATAAAGTGTCAAAGGCTGAGAGATTCCAAATAGAGTTGAGAGGTTATCCTGGAGATTATTCTTACGCATTAAATAGATATCACCTTGTTAGTTAAGATGTAATGGAGAGGCTGGAGGGAACTGCCTGAAAATGTAGAGCCGTGTTCCAGTAGCCATGTTTCTTGATGATGATTGTATAATGATATAGCTTTCACAATGTGACTGTGTGATTGTGAAAACCTTGTGTCTGATGCCCCTTTTATCTACCTTATCAACAGACGAGTAACATATGGAATAAAAATAAATAATGGGGGGGAAGGTAACCAATATTAGTAGCTTGGTATATTTTCCTCACATCTTTCTCTCTTACTATAACAAATATATGCACACATAGACATACATACATAGAATTTTTGTTTCTTTGCTTGTCTTTTTATAGAGATAGAATCATCCAATGTGTATTACTTTACAGCCAACTTATTTTTAGGAATTGGTCAAATGGTATTCACATTTAAAATTTCAACAACAGTTGCCACATAACTTTCTCAAAAGTCTTAATAATTCTCATTTCCATCAATAGTCTTTTTATCTTTTATTGCATATGCCAGTATAATAGACAAAAGTTATCTCTCTTTGCTTCATTTGCCTTTACCAGAATATTGGAAAAGTTGTGCATCTTTTCATGTATTTATTGACCATTTGGATATGCTCTTTGTATACTTTCTTAAAAAAAAATACCCCATTTTGTACGAAGTTCTTTGTATTTTTCTTAGAAATTTGCAAAATATCCTTGTGTATTATAAGTATTAGCTCTTTATCAGTTACCTGCTTTGCAAATATTCTCCCTAGTGTGTCATTATTGATTTTATGTATGGTAGGTTTTCCATATATAATATTTTAAAGCTCA
Organism: Myrmecophaga tridactyla; assembly: GCA_004026745.1. Taxonomy (NCBI): domain Eukaryota; kingdom Metazoa; phylum Chordata; class Mammalia; order Pilosa; family Myrmecophagidae; genus Myrmecophaga; species Myrmecophaga tridactyla. The sequence continues at coordinate 3,256 of PVIY010048858.1, forward strand.
AGTGTGCTTTTCTTTTAGAAAGATCAAAGATGCTTATGCTTTCTTCTAGAAATTTTGGGTATCTCGTTTTACTTAGAAATTTCTCTCAAACTCATAGATTGTTCACATAGGCATAAAAAATTACTACCATAAAAATGGCTACAAACTTAGTGGCTTAAACAATATAAATTTATTTCCTTACTGTTTTGTAGGTTGACACAGGTCTCAGTGAACTAAGATTATGGCAGTGGAAGGGCTGTGTTCTTTCTGTAGGCTCTAGGAGAGGATCTGATTCCTTGTTCATTTGAGTTATTGTCAGAATTCAGTTCCCTGTGCTTGCTGAGATTCCAGTTTTCTTGTAGTTGTTTGCTCAAGGCTCTTCCCAGCTTTTAGAGGACATCCATATTCCATGGCTCCTGGCCTCCTTTTTTCATCTTCAAAACCACCAATGGAGGGGTGTAAGGATAGTTCAGTGGCAGAATTCTTGCCTGCCAAGCAGGAGACCCAGGTTCGATTCCCAGTCCATGCACTAACCCCCAACAAAAAAACCCTCAACAAGTGGTGCTGCAATAACGGTATACTCACATGGAAAAAGAATGGAATATGACCCCCTCCACACAGCATACAAAAGACAAAACAAAATAAAACCACCAATGGTAGTCCCTCTCATGTCTCAATTTTCTTTAATCTCTTCTCTCTGATTCAGCTAGGAAAGGTTCTCTGATTTAAAGGACCTATATGATTAGATTGGGCCCACCAGATAATTCAGGATGATCTCTCGTCACAAGATCCTTAATCATATCTGCAGTTCCCATTTTGCCATGAACCATAACATACTCACAGGTTCCAGGGATTAGGGTGTGCACATCTTTTGAGAGAAGGTGGCATTATTTTGCTTACCAAAGTACTTAAATATTATTTTTCCTAATTAAAAAAAAAATGTGTCTTTAACATGTTTGAGAATTACTTTTATATGTGGTATGAGAGTACGCTTTTGTTAATGAGTTTGATCATCTTTCCATACGATTGTTGGCTGTTTGGAGAAGCTCTTCTGTAAATTGCCTATTCTAAATCTTAGCTCATTTTGATTGTTGGCCTTTTTCATTGTCATGTAGTAGGAGTTCCTGGGTTTTTGGAAATGATAATCTTTAACCTGTTATGTGTCGATTGTGATGGAAATGGCCTTTTGTTTTGTTGACCAAAAACAGACACAGATCTGGCCGCCTGAAACTTACATTCTAATAGGGAACACAGATGTTAAATAAACTTATTATCATAGAAATCAACATATAAATTCATATGAAGTGCTTGAAAGAAAAAGGAACTGGGTGCTATGATAGTGAGGAATGGGGGAACATTATTCCTAATGTCTATTAGGAAGTGATGTTGAAACTAAGACTTGAAGGACAAGATAAGGAATTATCCAGGGAAAGTGTGGGAGGGAAGAGTATTCCAGGCAGGGGACAGCTTGTGCAAAAGTCCTGGTACTGTGTGTTGGGTTAATTAATGACTAATTTTCTATAATTCGGAAGCTACTTTTTTGTTTTTTATTTTAATGCAATTTTATTGATATATTATATAATCACCCAAAATATACAGTGATTCACAATGATGAAACATGTAGCTGTGCATTCATCATCACAATTGACTTTTTTTTTCTTTTTTGTGAAAAATAACATATATACAAAAAAGCAACAAATTTCAAAGCACACCACAACAGTCAGTTGTAGAACAGATTTCAGAGTTTGGTGTGGGTTACAATTCCACAATTTTAGGTTTTTATTACTAACTGCTCCAAGACACCAGAGACTAAAAGAAGTATCAATATAATGATTCAGCAATTATACTCATTTGTTAAATCCTAACTTCTCTGTATAACTCCAATATCTCCTTTGATATTTCACCCAGTCTTTAGGGTTATTTGGGCAATGCCTATTCTAACTTATTCATGTTGGAAGGAGCATTCGATAATATGGGATAGGGGGATGGAACTAGTTGATGTTCTGGAGAGGCTGGGCCCTCTGCATTTCAGGACTTATCTGGCCTAGGAACCCATCTGGAGCTTGTAGGTTTCCGGAAAGTAATCCTAGTGCACGGAAAACTTGCAGAATCTCATATAAAAATTTAGGTGTTCTTTAGGGTTGGCAGGAATGCTTTTGGTTGGGGGTTGGCAAACTATGATAAGTAGCAATGTCTAGCTGAAGCTTGCATAAGTGTAGCCTCCAGAGTAGCCTTTTGACTCATTTGAGCTCTCTCAGCATTGTTCATCCCATGGTGTCAGAGCCAGGCTCATCCCTGGGAGTCATATTGCCGGGGAGACTTTCACCCCTAGATGTCATGTCCCACATAGTGGGGAGGGTAATGATTTTACTTGCAGAGTTGGGCTTAGAGAAAGAAAGGCCACATCTGAGCAACAAAAGAGCCTCTGGAAGTAACTCGTAGGCATGACTGTAGTAGGCTAAGCTTCCCCACTACATAAACAAGCTTCACAAGAGCAATCCTCAAGATCAAGGGCTTGGCCTATTGACTTGGGAGTCATTAATGTTTGAGACAGTATAATGGGTTTCCCCAGTGGTAAAGTTTAACAGTTCCACATTTTTTCTGCTGTCCCTCAAGGTACTTTGCCAATTCTTTTTGATTATCTGCTTAACATACCCTGGGATGTATCCAGGCATTACATTAAGCTATACAGGATTGTAGGTCCTCATTCCCATTCTGGGCTTCTTGTGTTTGGGTTGTTTAAATGATCTATCCAGATAGGCTCAGTTAGATTATGTGCTACATAAAATTTAGATTCTGGACAAAATAAGCATCTCTTTCTTTGGTCTTACAGAGTGGTCTCACAGAGTAGGTGAAGTTACAAAATATAGACAATGGCTTCCTTACCTCTGTATTCTGAATTACTGAAGCTACTTTTGGAATAGGTTATTTTTTCCCTTCAAAGCTGTCAGTATTTGCTTCTTATGTTTTGAGCTCTGACATTAGGTGCATATATAGTTGTAATTGTTATATCTTGTTGAATTGGCCCCTTTATCAGTATAAAATGACCTTCTTTGTCCCTCAGAACAATTTTTGACTTAAAGGCTATTTTACCTGATATTAGTATAGTTACCACAGTTCTCATTTGGTTGCTCTTTGCATGGTATATTTTTTTCTACCCTTACCCTTTCAACTTCCTGTGTCTTTGAATTGAAGATGAGATTCATGTAGTTGGCATACACTTGGATCATGCTTTTTTATCTATCCTGCCAGTCTCTGCCTTTTGACTGGAGAGTTTAATCCATTTATAATTAAAGAAATTACTTATAATGCAGGAGTTTCATCTGTTATTTGGTCTTTGTAAGTCTAATACCTTTTTTTGTCCCTCAGTTCTTCCATTTATGTCTACTTCCATATTTATTAGATTTTTTTTTGTAGTTTGCCATTTTGTGTCCCTTCTCATTTCCTTCTGTATATATATTTTTTTCAGCCATTTTCTTTGTGATTACCATGGGGTTTAAATTTACCATCCTAAATCTATCACAATCATATTTCATTTGATGCCAGCTTAAGTTCAATAGCATCAGAAACACAGTTCCCATGCCCCTCTTCCTGCCACCTTTTTTTTAAATACTCATCATAGATTATATCTTTACACCTTATATGTCTCAAACCATAAATTTATCATTACTTTTATGCATTTGCATTTTAGAACCTGTAAGAAATAAAAAGTAGAGTTACATACAAGAAAAATTACAATACAATAGTCCAGGCACTTATAGTTATCCATTTGGTTGCCTTTACCACAGATCTTAAATTCTTTATTCTGCTTCAATCCACCCTCTATGTTCTTTCCTTTCAGTCTGAAAACATCCTTTAGCATTGCTTATAGGGCAGTTCTAGTGATGACAAACTCCCTTAGCTTTTGTTTATTGGGAAAGTCTTAACATCGCTCTCATTTTTTTTACATTTTAAAAAAAACTTTTTCATTGTATAGTATAACATATATACAAGGTAAAGAAATACAAAGCAATAGTTTTCAAAGCACTCTTCAACAGGTAGTTACAGGAAAGATCCCAAAGTTTGTCATGGGCTACTATATGATCCTCTCAGACTTTTCCTTCTAGTTGCTCCAGAATATATGAGGCTAGAGGGCTTAAATATTTTTTTTATCATCACAATTGACTTTCTTTCTTCTTTTTTTGTGAAAAATAACATATACACATAAAATCAATAAATTTCAAAACACAGTACCACAATTAGTTGTAGAACATATTTCAGAGTTTGACATGGGTTACAATTTCACAATTTTAGGTTTTTACTTCTAGCTGCTCCAAGATTCTGGAGATTAAAAGAGATATCAATTTAATAATTCAGGCTTCATACTCATTTGTTAAATCCTATCTTCTCTGTATAACTCCACCATCACCTTTGATCTTTCCATACCTCTCTTTAGGGGTGTTTGGCTACGGTGATTCTAAATTTTTCATATTGGAAGGGTCTGTCACTAATATAGGGTAGGGAGATGAAACTATCTGATGTTCTGGAGAGGCTGGGCTAGGTTTCAGGACTTATCTGGATCAGGGACCCATCTGGAGGTTGTAGGTTTCTAGAAAGTTACTCTAGTGCATGGAGCCCTTGTGGAATCTTATATACTGCCCTAGGTGTTCTTTAGGATTGACTGGAATGATCCTGGTTGGGGGTTGGCTGGTTATGATAGGTAGCAATATCTACCTGAAACTTGCATAAGAGCAACCTCCAGAGTAGCCTTCGCTCTCATTTTTGAAAGACAGTTTCTCTGGATATAAAATTCTTTGCTGGCAATTGTTTTCTTTCAGTATTTTAAATATTTCATGCGATTCCCTTGTTGCATCCATAGTTTCTGATGAGAAATCAGCATTTAACCTTATTTCGAATCCCTTGTACATAACAGGTTGCTATTCTCTTGCAGCTTTCAGAACTTTTTCCTTGCCCTTGGCATTCCACCAACATATGTTTGGTCATGGTTGTCTTTGAATTTATTTGGTTTTGGATTTATGGGACTCTTGAATATGTATATTCATGTCTTTCATGAAATTTGGGAAGTTTTCTGTCATTACTAAAGAAAGAAATATTCCTTCTGCCACTTTCTTCTTCTGGGTCTCTCATAATGCACATATCGGTATGGTAGATGGTGCCCCATAGGTTTCTTGGGCTCTGGTTACTCTCTTCATTTTTTGCCCTCTGCTTCTCAGCCTAATTACCATTGTCTAATCTTTTAGTTCATTGATTCTTCTTCTGCCATCTCTAATCTGCTATTGAAACCCTCTGGGGAATTTTAAATTTCAATTATTGTGATTTTCAACTCCAGTATTTTCTGTTGGTTCCTCTTTAAAATTTCTATCTCTTTATTGAGATTCTTGTATTGTTCATTTAACATTTCCCCCATATCCTTTAGTTCTTTCTCTATGTCATCTGCTTTAGTTTCCTAGGCTACTCAAGCAAATAGCATGAAATGGGTTGGCTTAAACAGTGGGAATTTTTTAGCTTATGGTTTTGCCCCAAAGACTGGCATTCTGGGCCTGGCCCCAGCTATCCTTGGCTCCTCAATCACATGGCAAGTCATATGGTGGCATCTCCTGGTCTCTCTTCTCTTTCCCAGTTTCTGCTGATGTAGCTTCTTGCTCCCAGTAGCTTTCTTTCTCTCTATCTGCATTTCATTCTCTTATAAGGGACTCTGGTAATAGGATTAAAACTCATCATGATTGAGGTGGGGTACACTTTAACAGAAGTAACTTAATCCAGAGATCCTATTTACAACGAGTCCACACCCACAGGAATGGATTAAATTTGAGAACATGTTTTACTGGGTACATACAGCTTTAAATCACCACCTCTTCTTTTAACTCTTTGAGCATATGAAGATCATTTTTAAAATAATCTTCCTCTGGAATATCCAAAGTCTGATCTTCTTAATTGATGTTTTCTGAATTTTTATCTTATTCCTTTGGGTGGGCCATTATTTCTTGTTTATCTTGTGATTTTTTTTGCACACTATATTTTAATATTTTAATGTATTAATTTTGGGATTTTGTCCCTGAGATGTCTTTTCCTTATGTTTGTGTCCAGCTAGTGATATGACAAAGATTTTCTTGAGCGTCAGCTAGGAATTAATAAAAACTAACAAACCAATGCAAACAAACAACACCTTTCACAGTCTTTGCAAATTGGCTCAGTATTGGCTGGTACTCTCCTTCAGAGCTTAGCCCTCTTATCAAGAAGAACAGCCTGAGGCAAAAATTTGAGGTCCTTTCCCTCTTTTCTGGTCCTGCATCTTGTCCTTTGCTTGTGTTCATGACCTTAGGAATTTCCCATTTACAGGAAATTCGAATGCCGTTTCACCTGCCCATGAAATGTACTTTCCCTCCTCCCATGTGCTCTACTGTACATCTTAAACAAGTAATCTTTTGCCCCAATTCACTTTGATTTAATTGTTTCTTACGAAGCTAGCTGTCTGCAGGCTGCTTCTGTCCGTAGGGGAGACAGAGAAGAGTGCTTTGGTTCAATCTTTCAAATGCCGCTGTACATTGCACTGACATACAGGCACCCCACTGTACACATAGGGGTTACTCTGCTCCCTCTGGCACAGGGCCAGTGGCACACACTGGGTGTCCAGGGTGACTCCACACCAAGTGGACGAGGGGCCAGCAAAGGCTCCGGGAGCTTCTCCTACTGATTAAGATTCGTTCTCTTAATTTGTCACTCACTGAACTATTGGAACCCTTTAACTGCTTTCCAGAGTTTTGAGGAAGATAGCTTTGCCATTTTTTGCTAATTGTTCAAAGACTTTGGGGGGAAACAGAATCCTAGAGCATCTTATACTGTCATCTGGGTCATCCAAAGTCCTCTTGGCAATTTGAAAGACAAACGGTTGTCTTGTGATTTCCCTATAGAGGTGGGATCACTCTGCCCTAAATTTGATTTAGATGTTACGGCTGATGATGACACACACCCCCCGAAAGAGTATGGAAAAGTTTATTACTTGTATAATGAAATTTCTGGGCAGAACAGGGCATCCAAAAATAGCTTGAGAGAGTAAGGAGGGGAAAGTGGTCCTGGGTTATAGGGGTTGAGGGATGTGGCTTGGTGGGGTTTTTCATGTGCAAGGTATCTTGAACTTTCTTGCTGGAGCCAAGTACCCTGCCTTTCTTACCAACATACCCACACGTAGGGCAAAAGGGAAGGGGAGAATGGCGAGGCTTGAAAGTTGGCAGTAGTTAAACATCAAAAACAGAATCAGATTCTATCACAATTCACACCTGATAGTTGGCCAGTGACTGAAATGTGCATATTTAACTTAATTAAATATGAACTTGTGTAACCCTTTATCATGTTCTATGGGGCCTACAGATTGAGGCCAGCAAGGAAGGTGAAAATCTATAACAATAGACTTCAAGAGCCCAGTGCTATCTTGAGAAGTGAAATAAGTTCCTTGGTCACTATCAGCAACATCTGAAACTCCAAGAGGATAAGGATCGTCTTGTTGAGAGCGTGTCCTGTGGATTAAATATGTTCAGAGTCATGTCTGACCTTAGTTTGTGCTTTGGGGTATTTGTGAGACAAGACATTCTCAGAGTTCTTTACTCTAGAGGGTTGCGTTAGGATAAGGAATTGTTGTTGCCATTGTCTGGGCCAGGTGGCCGGATCACTGGCAATGGCCCAAGAATCTGAAAAAAAAAAAAAAGTGCAAATGGGGCCAATTGTTGGCCAGGGCATCATTTATTGCCAACATGACTGCTTGAATTTTGGTCAGTTGTGCTGACCCTTGAGTCGTGATCTTTATCATGGGTGTGTGTTAAGGGACGGAGCGCACCAGTTCTCCGGTGAGCTCCAGCAGGTGTGCTGCCATCCTTACAATATATTAACTCCCCTGTTGCTCTCGCAGTCTAACTCAACAGCCTCTCCAGGTGGCCAAGGGATCTTTTTTTTAAAAAAATTTATTTTATTTGGGCGGGCCACAGTGGCTCAGCAGGCAAGAATGCTTGCCTGCCATGCCAGATGACCTGGGTTCGATTCCTGGTGCCTGCCCATGTGAAATTTTTTTTTAAAAAAGAAAAACAACAACAAAAGAAAAAATTTATTTTATTTTATTTTTTTAAATACCAAAAAAAAACACCTAACAAATGCAAACATTCTTATTTTGATCATTCCGCTCTACATATATAATCAGTAATTCACAATATCATCACATAGTTGTATATTCATCATCATGATCATTTCTTGGAACATTTGCATCTATTCAGAAAAAGAAATAAAATGAAAACAGAAAAAAATGTATATATACCATACCCTTTACCCCTCCCTTTCATTGATCACTAGCATTTCAAACTAAATTTATTTTAACATTTATTCCCCCTATTATTTATCTTCATTCCATATGTTCTTCTCATTTGTTGACAAGGTAGATAAAAGAAGCATCAGACACAAGGTTTTCACAATCACACAGTCACATTGTGAAAGCTATATCATTATACAATCATCATCAAGAAACATGGCTACTGGAACACAGCTCTACATTTTCAGGCAGTTCCCTCCAGCCTCTCCATCACATCTTGACTAACAAGGTGATATCTACTTAATGCATAAGAATAACCTCCAGGTGGCCAAGGGATCTTGAAGAGGGGTGAGCTGCTCTAGCACTGTGGTATCTGTCGAGGGACTGAGAACAGGTGAGGCCACCCCCTCCTTCAGGTGGAATATGCCAGAGAACCCAGCTTTGGCTCTATCCTGTAGATACCATTTTCACTTTAGCAAAGAGGTCTTGGTGGCCATGCTATGTTTGCAGGGTACAACTTCCATGGCCCAAAGCATAAAGGGGTAGCTGGGGATGGAAGGTGACAGGCTCAAGACCCATGACAGCCTCTGGTTTCAGGAGAGTTCAGTATGCAGCCAGCAATTGCCACTCTAACGTTGTATAGTGTGGGGCTGAGGAGGGCAATTTCTTGCATCAGAAGCCCACAGTCAACGTAGGGTCATTATTGGCAGTCCAGAGACTTGAGGAGACATGAGAGGAGATTGCCCAAGCCCCTATAGAAAAGTAGTTTCTGGAAGGCAATAATGTGAGTATCTGTTGTATTGCAATTTGAACACATTACTGTACTTGATATTTCAACAAAAATCTGCTGGATTTGCATAGATTACAATTCTCCCAGGTACCAAGGAGAAACTTGACTAGAATTATCTTGGTATTGCCTATGATTGTTGCTTCTGTTTGACAGTAAACCGAAAGATTTAAAAGCATGGTTAAAGAATTGGACCACTTAGGTTGAAATTCTGACTCTGCCTCTAGCTGGACGTTTCACCTGCCTTGGTTTCTTCACCTGTAAAACGGACATCATAATAGTACTCGCCTCGTGGCTAAGCCACATAAAGCAATGAACACAGGGCCTGGTACATAGTAAGAGCTCAAAAAATGTTAGCAATTACGGTATTTATTGCTTTTTAAACTGTCCACGTTGTCTTGCAGCGGAGATCTAAAAGCTCAGCTTAGCCAAAAAACAGCGCTTAAACTAAGGAGAAACTTTTGGCTACAAACAGACATCTTTGAAATGTTTCTCGTCGGGCCTGCCTCACGGTGAACAGACACTAGAGGGTGCTCTGCGCTCACAAAGTCGCATGTTTTCAGAGTCTACGAAGCTCTGTACTAGCGAGTGATTGGACTGCCCGCCCTGAAACTTTCCCGCTTGGTTTGGTGATTTACCAGGGAGAAGTTAGCTGTTGCGCTGGCTCCAAAACTAAAGCCTTTGGGGGGGGGGGGGGGGGGGGGGGGGGTGGTGGTGGGGGGGTGGTATTAGGAGCGGCTGTATGGAGCACAAATCTGGCTCTCTCAAACTTTCACCAATTGGCTTTTATCTGGACTGTGACCTTCTGGAGGGTGGAGCATCCATGAACCCCGGGGCTAACCCATATAGTAAATATTTATGGAAAGGGACAATCCAATGGGAACGTCTAAGGTCTAAATAATTATAACTGTAAATTGGCAAATCCTGGCTTAGATGACCCCTGAGTATTATGGGAGCCCCCAGAGGGCTGGGGGCTGGTGCGGGTTGCCCAGAATGGCTTCCCTAAATTCAGGGGTCCTGGTCCTCTCTACTAAATAGAAAACACTCTTTTCTTCCACATCTGGCTTTGGGTATTAAAAAAAAAACAAAGCAGCTTCATGCTCTACTTCATGTCCTTCATGTGACATAATTTTCAGGCTTTCCACCAAGTTCACCACTCCCTTCAGAATTTTAGGGAGGCAAATAATAGTTTAGTGCCTACTGGGCTCCAGTATCTCCGTCACGTGAGCACAGCGGCAGAGTGCGGTGACTGCTGGTACAATTTGGCGCCGCAGCAGTTTAACTCCTATTGCTCTTGCACCATCACTGCAAATGTCAATGCAATGAAAAAGGCAGATAATGTCTTAGTGATGGACCTCGTAGACCCCCTGGAAGGGTCTAGAGCCACTGCTCTAGTTCATTCATTCATTCATTCAAACATTTTAATTGAATGCTTTAAAAGCGCCAGGCCCTATTCTAGGCTCCTGGATCATAGGGAGAAACATCACAAGGTCCTTACCCTTAACAGAACTCATTGTTAAGGGTTCTTATAACCCTTAACCCTTATAAGGGGAGGCAGACAAGAAACACTCACACAGGTAAGAAATTTTTCAGATGGTGATGCCATAAAAACAAAGGCTGTCATTGGAGGTGGGGATAATACTAGACAGAGCTGAGAACTAATTGATGATGAGAAACCAACAGTTTGCTGATGTCCTTGCTAAAATGCAGCGCTCCAGAAAGCAAAGGCTGACGCTCTGCCCACTCAGTGGTATGGAAAGGAGGGTCAGCAGACCAGCGTTCTGATCCCATCTCTCCATCAAGTTACCATTTGTGCTTTTCTGAATTTCAAGTTCCTTATCTGTGAAATGAGAATGGTGATGCCTGCCCAGCTCCTCAGAGTCCGGGTGGAGTTCAGATGACTTAGGGATGCGCTAGAAAGTTTTTTATGCATTGTAATTTGCATGTTGCCTACTGGGTCAGGCTCAGTTACCTTCTTTCTGTGAGCAGCTGGGCTTCAGGCTTTCTCATTCCACGCCCAAGTTCAAGTTAGCCAACCTCTTCCCCCCTGCCCCTTTTCACATGCATCTTAGGTGAGTCAGATCTCTTCCATTACAAATAAGAATTCTTGCTTTGGGAGTATAAAATAAAGGACCTGAAAGCAATCCCTATGTTGGAAAAAACCTTGCTAGTTTCTAAAGATAATTCTTGTCTATTGAAATTCTTGAAAATCTTATTTCAATATATCTGAGTTTCAAATAAGCCTGTCTTCTTTGTTTTCATCCAAGTGATGGAATAAAAAGCCAAACCCGGAACAGGTGCACAGGACACTTAAGCCCCTGCCCCTTCCCACCCCCACCCCCAGCCCCTCCAGATTGCATTCAGTCACCCTCTCTGCTGTTTACCAACCTCACAAGATGATGGATGCCATTCAGTTCTCCAGCTTGTCCCCTGGCTGTACAGAGGGGCGGTGCCAGATGTCTGGCCGAATGGCAAACAAGGTCTCCTGCCGGTTGCTCCTCCACTTGTTTCTTTTATGTTAAGAAATGCACATGGTTATATGAAGAAATGTTCTGTTTACTTTGGTTCTCTGGGTATTAACATACTTCATTTCATTGAGGTGCAGAGGCATGCAGGGGCTAAAAGCGGAGAATACTGACTTTCAACTCACTTTTTAGTAATTCTGGCCCAGGAAAGTGGAAAGCAGGGTGGGATGAGGCCGTGAGGAGCCTCAGGCCTCCCAAACAGGGTGGGGGGTCGGGGGGGCTTCGCAGCAAAGGGAGACACGGAAAATGCTCGGGATGGGGGCGTACGGCAGGAAGAACCCTCATCTCGGGCCCCCTTCTGGTCAAAAGCTGACCTCGAGTGAGCGAGCAAGGGGCGCGTGGCGGGGGGGCGGGGAAGGGGATGTGACGCCGGCCGAGGAGGACACCGAGGTCCCGAGGTGACTACCGCCTCTCTGGCCCTCTCTTTTCTTGCAGAGAGTCTTCCCCGGGACTCCTGCCGTGGGGTAAGCGCTCGCCGTGCGGATCCAGGCGTGGACACCCGCGGGCTCCGGGAGCCGGGCGGCCTCGCTTCCCTCTCAGCGGCCAGCAGGGGTCAGTGTTCGGCTGCGGGTGAGCCGGCATGTGGGGGCCGCCCGCCCCGCCCCTCTGTCGGGTTCTTCGGCGGGGAGGAGGATGTCGGTGGGATTGTATAAAACCGAGTGGACAGGAGCGCAAAGATGCGGCTGGAGCGCCACCCGGTGTGAGCTGCAGGGGTAGGTCCCTGTGCGACTATGAACTCCCCGGTAAGGCTCTCTTCCAGAACCTGAATTTCTACTGCCACCACCTCCCCTTTTCCTGGGTTAGACCAAGCGTCTAACCTAGCCTTGACTCCATCACCTTCCAATTAGTTCTTTTCCTGACTGTCTTTACACAATGAGCTCCTTCTTTCAATACTCATTTAACAAAGTTATGGCTCTCTTCCTAGGCACGGGAAGTATAAAGAATAATTCTACCTGGTTCCTGCTGGGAAGGAGCCCATAATCTAGGGCTGGGCACAGACTATCTATGTGCCATCTCTGAAAAGGAATGTGCAGACCTACTCCTAAAGCACCCAATCCAACCTGTGGTCAAGGGAGGCTTCCTGGAGGAGGTATCCCTTGAGCTGTCTTGAAAGGTCTCAGCTTCTTGAGACCTGGAACTGTGTCATTGTGGGTGCTTAGCTTAGCTTGGCACATAGAGCCTAATACTTAACACAATAATATTGAATATGAGTGTCTCAACGTGTTGTGTTGATCTGCTGGGCAAATCCTAGTCCAGCTTCTCTTTTGTCAGTTGAGTTGAAACCAACCAAGATACATGAATTCTCTTGGACCTTGATAATTGTGTCAGATAAGGGTTCACAGTATCCCAAATGAAGAAGAAAACACACTGCTCAGGGTTGACACTTGGCAAGACTTAACTTTACAATAAAAGGACAGCCAAACTGGTCAGGCCCTGACCTCTGGAAGAAGCACTAAAAGAGAAGCTGGCAACCGTGGGAGGGAGATGGCAGGACCCACGTCTCACTTCTTTTCCCACACCCCTTTGCCTGGAGTTCAGGACCTAGATAATAGGTCTTTATGCTCCAATATCAAGAAGGGATTAGACAGAGAGGCGCTGTCCCTGGGTTATAGGTGTGCGTGTGTGTGTTTGTGCCTGTGTGTGTGTGTGTGCGTGCGCGCATGTGTGTGTCTTCTATTGGGACCTTATCCTCACGTAGCACCTTTGGATGCTGAATCTGGTTCCTCTGGTTGGTTCTTGGCCCTACCAATTCATCTGCCCTTGTTCGCTGACGATGATCTGGCTTCTTACCTACTTAGACCTCACACCTTTCCTAATTCCCCCAGATTGCTCCTCCCAAGTCATGATATCTGAAGCCCTCCATAAACATGCATCACTTGACTGGTGGATTACTTCTTGACCTCATACCAGACTTTGGTGCTGAATTGGAAAGAGAACAAGGCTTGGAGTCAGAAGATTTGAGTTCAAGTTTTTGCTCTCCGCTTACCAGCCGAGTGACCATAGGCAAATCACTTTACCTTTCTCTGTCAATTTTCTCATCTTCAAAAATGACCTAATGGCAATAAGAATAGTGGTTATACTATGTGCCAAGTATTTATGTGCTTCATGCTATGGGGATTATCATCTCAGTTCTAAAGATAAGGAAACTCTGGCTCCAAGAGAACAGCAGTGGATGAGAGGCAGAGCTTTGCAGGGTGGTAGTGAGAATTAAAATGTGAGAATTT
>PVIY010048859.1:0-17064 GCA_004026745.1 Myrmecophaga tridactyla
GGACAGGTTTGTTTGTACCTTTTGACTATTCTGAATAATGCTGCTATGAACATTCACATTCAAGGATACATTTGAGTTCCAAACAGGGACAGAAATATGCCTAGGCATAGAATTTCAAGATCATATGAAAATTCTATGTTTACATTTTTGAGAAACAGCCAAACTGTTTTCCACAGGGGCTATACCATTTTACATTTCTACCAGCAAGAACGAGGGTTCAAATTTCTCCACATTCTCGTCAACTCTTATTTTCTCTTGTCATTGTTTTTTCTTTTTAAATAATAGCCTTCCTAGTGAGTGTGAATTTGTATCTCATTGTGGTTTTGGTGAACATTTCCCTAATGGCTAATGATGTTAAGCATATTTTCATGGTTTTTTTTGCCTCTTGTATATCTACTTTAGAGACATTTCTATTAAAGTCCTTTGCCCAATTTTTAATATTTTTTTGTCTTTTTGTTATGAGTTGTAGGAGATCTTTATATATGCTGGATATTAAACCCGTCTCAGATATATGATTTCCCATTGTGGACTGTCTTTTCGGTCACTTGAGAGTGAGATTTTATTTTGTTGCCAGTGATTTTGGTGTCATATTTAAGAAACTATTGCCAAATCCAAGGTCATGAAGATTTAAAAAAATATGTTTTTATTGAGATATCTTAACACATCATACAGTCCATCCAAAGTATACAATCAATGCTTCACAATATCATCACATAATTATGTATTCATCACTATGGTCATTTTTAGAACATTTGTATCACTCCACGAACTGATAAAGGAAAAACCCAAACATTCCATATGCCTCCCTCTCATTGATCACTAGTATTATAATTTACCCATTTTTTTTTGCCTCTTATTATTATTTATTATCAGGTTGCAGCCTATCATTATTATTATTTATTTTTTTTTACTCATCTGTCCATACCCTGGATAAAGGGAGTGTTAGACACAAGGTTTTCATAATCACTTGGTCACATTGTGGATGCTATATAGTTATACAATCATCTTCAGGAATCAAGGTGACTAGAATGCAGTTCAACAGTTTAAGGTACTTCCCTCTAGCCACTCCAATACACCATAAACTGAAAAGGGATATCTATATAACGCTTAAGAATAACTTCAAAGATAACCTCTCAACTCTGTTTGAAATCTCTCAGCTACTGAAGCTTTATTTTGTCTCATTTCTCTCTTCCCTCTTTTGGTCAAGAAGGCTTTCTCAGTCCCACGATGCCAGACCCTGATTCATCCCCAGGGGTCACATCCCATGTTGTCAGGGATATTTACACCCCTGGAAGTCATGTTCCACGTAGAGAGTGGGCTCTAAAATCAAGGGCTCAGCCTATTGAATTGTTTGTCCCCAATGCTTGCAAGAATATCAGAAATTCCCCAGATTGGGAAGTTGAATATGTCCTCCTTTCTCCCCAGTTCCCCAAGGAGACCTTGCAATATTTTTTATTCTCTGCCCAAATTACTCTGGAATGTATCAGGACATCACACTAACCTGTACAAACCAATGAGATCTCACTCCCTATTCAAGAGTCCATGTAATTGCGGTGTTTGAATAAATGACCATACAAGTTAAATTAGATACTACACTACCAAAAATATAAATTTTGCACCAAATAAACATCTCTTCCTTTGATCTCACCTAGAAACTCAAGTTTTGAAATATAGACCATATCATCCTTTACCCTGTATTCCGATTTACCTTAATCCTATTCATATCAGCTTCATTCATATCTCTAATTAAAGTTGATTACTTTTTCAACTTTTTAAATAGTTACTGTGTGGGGTAATGCTGACTTTCATAGCTTCAGAGCCCCAACTATGAGTCTCAGGTGTCACACAAATACCTAATCTTCCAGGAAATGATCAGATTATACACAAATAGCTCAGCATCTCAGAATTTAGTAATAAGTAATGTTACAGCTCCAGAATAGATGTGTCTGCTGTAAGAGCTTACAATCTAGGAACCTTTATGATAGGCTGCAACCTGATAATCCATGCTCTTAACTTCAATTCTCTGAGTTTGCATATTATAGTTAGTCCATATGATTGAGGCATGATAATATTTATCTTTTGTTTCTGACATTTCATTTAGCATACTGTCCTCAGAGTTCATTCACCTTGTTGCATGCCTGTCAACTTCGTTCCTTCTTGCAGTCACCCAGTAGTCCATTGAATGTACACACCAGAGTTCCCCCTTCCATTCCTTAGTCAATGTACCCTTGGGTGACCTCCATCTATTGCAAATTGTGAGCACTGTCACCATAAACCAAGGTCATGAAGATATTTTCCTTTATTTTCTTCTGTGTTTCATAGTTTTGGCCATTAAGATTAGGTCTTTTCCATTTTGAGTTAATTTTTGTATATGATATAAGGTAAGGATCTAATTTCATTTTCTGGCATGTGGATCCAGTTTTCCCAGCATTATTTGTTGAGGGGATTAATTTTTCCCCAATCAATCGCCTTGGTACTCTTATTGAAAATCAATTGACTAGATGTGAGGGTTTATTTCTGGACTTCCAAATCTAATCTTTTGGCTTACGTGTCTGTCCTTATTCCAGTACCATATTGTTTTAATGACTGTGACTTTGTAGTAAGTTTAGAAATTGGGAAGTGTTAGTCCTCCAACTTTGCTCTTCTTTTATAGTATTGTTTTGGCTATTAAAATTCCCTTGAAACTCCATATGAATTTTAGGTTTTTGTGGGGTTTTTTGTACCATTTCTGCACAACATAAACTGTTGGTATTTTTGAGAGGAATTATGTTGAATTTGTAGATTTTTAACGTAGTATAGCCATCTTAACAATATTAAGCATACTAATACATGAACTTGGGATGGCTTTCCATTTATTTAGATCTTCTTTCTTTCAGCAATGTTTTGTCCTTTTCTGCGTACAAGTTATGCAATACCTTGGTTAAATTTGTTCCTAGATATTTTGTGTGTGTGTGTGTGGGGGGGGATGAGCAAAGTTTAAAAAAAATAATTTATTTTAAATTGTGGCAAAATATACGTAATGTAAAAATCATTTTAACAATTTTAAGTGGACAATTCTTTGACATTAAGTACATTGACAACCCTGTTATTTTCACACTATTGTCAGACTATTTTCATCATCCCAAATTAAAACTCATACTCATTTAGCAATAACTCCCTGTTTGCCCTCTGCCTACCCCTAGTAACCATTTTTCTGCTTTCTATCTCTCTGACTTTGCATATTCTAGGTATTTCATATAAGAGGAGTACAATATTTGTCCTTTTGTGTTTGGATTATTTCTCTCAACATGATGTGTTCAAGGTTCATTCATGTTGTAGCATGTACAAACACTTCACTTCTTTGTATAGCTGAATAATATTCCATTGTATAGTGGGATGGTTTGGAGCTATATACCCTAAAAACATGTTCTTATACTTAATCCATTCCTGTGGGTTCCAGTGACCTTATTGTAAGAAGGACTTTTGATGAGGTTACTTCAGTTAAGTTGGCCCAACTCAATTAGGATGAGTCTTAATCCTATTACTGGAGTCCTTTAAAAGCAGAATGAAATTCAGACAGAGAAAGCTATAGGAAGCAAGCAGCTGGAGGTCCACAGAACTCAGAAGAGAAGGGAGAGTTCAAAAGAGGCCACTGTGTGCATTCCTATGTGATAGAAGAGCCCAGGACTGTGGATCACCGTAGCCAGCACCAGAATGTGAGTCATTGGGAAGAAAGCATCATTTTGATGATGCATTTATTAGGACTTCTAATCTCACAACCATAAACCAATAAATTCGTATTATTTAAGCCAACCCATTGCCTATGTAAAACTTATGAATATAACACATATTGTTTTCCATTCATCTGTTGAAGGATACTTGGGTTGCTTCCCCCTTTTAGTTAGTAGAAATAATGCTGTGATGAACACTGATGTTACACGTATCTGTCTGAATGCTGCTTTCAACTCTTTTGAGCATATACATAGGAGTAAACTAGCCATACCATATGGTAGTTCTATGTTTAATTTTATGAGAACCACCAAACAGTTTTGCACAATGACTTCACCATTTTACATTCCCACCAGCAACATACAAGGGTTGCTATTTCTCTGCATCCTCACCAATTCTTGTTATTTTCAGATTTTTTGCTGTTGACTTGTAGTTCTTTATATATTCTAGACATTAAATCCTTACCAGGTACATGTTTTCCAAATATTTTCTTCCATTCTATAAGTTGTCTTTTTACTTTCTTGATAATATAGTTTGCTGCACAAAAGTTTTTAACTTTTATGAACTCCAATTTATTTATTTTTTCTTTTATTGCTTGTGCTTTTAGTATAAAATCTAAAAAGCCATTGCAGTTGCTCCATTACTGCCTTTTTTTCCATTTAGTTTTTGTTTGTTTGTTGTTTTGTAGTGTACCATCTTGATTCTCTTCTTTTTTTTTCTTTAATTGTTAAAGTTTTTTTCTTAGTGGTTACCTTTGTAATTACAATTAGCATCTTATACTATTTATAGTAGTATACTGCCTATTTATAGTAGTTACAGTGTATACACACCCTCTACTCCTATGTATCTCCTCCCCTCCCCCTTTATAATGTTTTTATCTCAGTTGACATCTTTATACATTGTATTCACAGTAATATAGATTTTAAATGTTATTTTACACATTTCCCTTTTAGGTCATATGTGGCGGGATGGGGTCAGGAAAGCAGTTACAAACCCAAAGTACAGCAATATAGGGTTTTATATTTACTTATGTAACTACCTCTACCAATGTTCTCTGTTCTTATGGCTTTGAGATACTGTCTAATGTTTATGGGTTTGAGATACCGTCTAATGTCCTTTTACTTCAGCCTGAGGACTCCCTTTAGCATTTCTTGCAAGTTAAGTCTTCTGGTAATGGACTATTTTCAGCTTTTGTTTTTCTGTAAATGTCTTAATTTTTCCTTCGTTTTGGAAAGATAATTTATGAGACAGAATTCTTGGTTGATGGTTTTTTTCCTTAAGGACTTTAAATGTCATCCCATTGTCTTATGGCCTCCATAGTTTTGGATGAGAGGTCCACTGTTAATCTTATTGGGGATCCCTTGTATATGACAGGTCACTACTCTCTTGCTACTTTCAAAATCTTCTCTTTGTCTTCCAATTTTGACAGTTTTTCAGTTAAATAGAGGTTTCTGTGGTTTAACATGATTTGAAAATTACTGGACTAAAGAATCTATTAAGATCTTTTGTACTTTTGAATTTCTTGATTCAATTATCTATGAAATACCTGGTGCTTTCTTGCTGCTGTCTTTGCTAAAATAGTTCCTCTCCCTAAAGTGGATTCCCCTTCAGATCTGAGCTGATAGTTGTGATCCAGCTCTAGTCTCACCTTCTCTAGTCCCTCTAACCCAGATCCCCTTGGACTGATAATCTCTCCACTCCTTTGGCATTTATACTATATTACCTCTAACTACCCACGTTTTGTCTTGATCTTTTAGTTAGATTATAAGCACTTTGAGAGCAAGAACTATGTATCTGCATCTGTTGCAGCAACACAATGTTATTATGCATTGTATGCTCTATACATATTGTGCTGGTTTGAAAGGAAGTATGCCCCCTAAGAAAAGCCATGTTTTAATATAAATCCCATTTCATAAAGGAAGAATAATCCCTATTCAATACTGTATATTTGAAACTGTAATGAGATCATCTCCCTGGTTGATGTGATTTAGTCAAGAGTGGTTGTTAAACTGGATTAGGGGATGACATATCTCCACCCATTTGAGTGGGTCATGATTGGTTTATTGGAGTCCTATAAAAGAGGAAATATTTTGGAGAATGAGAGATTCAGAGAGAGTGACACTACGAAGCAGAGAGTCCACCAGCCAGCGACCTTTGGAGATAAAGAAGGAAGATGCCTCCCGGGGAGCTTCACGAAACAGGAAGCCAGGAGAAGACACTAGCAGATGATGCCGTATTCACCATGTGCCCTTCCAGCTGAGAGAGAAGCCCTGACTTTGTTCGCCATGTGCCTTCTCACTTGAGAGAGAAACCCTGAACCTCATCGGCCTTCTCGAACCAAGGTATCTTTCCCTGGATGCCTTTGATTGGACATTTCTATAGACTTGTTTTAATTGGGACATTTTCTCGGCCTTAGAACAGTAAACCAGCAACTCATTAAATTCTCCCCTTTAAAAGCCATTCCATTTCTGCTATATTGCATTCCAGCAGCTAGCAAACTAGAACACATATATACATATCAAATGAATAAAAGAATAATGACAAGTATAGTATTAGAAATGTGTTGGCTTGCCTGTGTGTTGCAATCCTATAAAAATCCAAATGATGCATTTGTTATTTGTCTAGTATAAGTAAACTTCATTTCTTAATGCAAATGGAATATGAGACAGATGCCCAAAGAAGAGACAATTTGTTTCCTCCTTCACTGATGACATCCACTGGTGTGATCGATGCCGTGGGTGCCCTCCATCCTTGCTGGTATTCATGCAGAGCCGGTGACTACTTGTGAATCACCTGCTGGATGGTTTTATAGATGTCCACTTTAAAAAGATAATTCAAGAGAAGGAAATCCAATTTTTATGTAAATTATCCAGATGGGCTCTCGTGCTTGTTCAAATTTACCCGAGAAATCTTTCTGTTCTGAACTTTGTGTTATCTGGTAGGTCAGGTTTATATCTTTGGCTCAGAGCAGAGACCTACGGCATTTACCAAATCTGAATTCACATACAGTGATTTCAAATTAATCTGAAAATTGATTAGGTCATATATTTTTGCAGACGTGTTTCTGCCCTTTTGTCTGGGAGGAATCAGATGTCCATTTATGGATCCAGGATTTATTTGTAAAAAGAGACTTTCAAGTCAATTAGAAACATTCTCTTGAATTTAAAAGTGACCATTTTTATCTAGAGAAAACAAATTCATAGAGACAGAAAGCAGATTAGAAGTTACCAGGCAATGCAGGGAGAGAGAACAGGGAACTATTGCTTAATGGGTACAGAATTTGTTTGGGGTGATGAAAAATTTCGTTAATGCATGGTGGTGAAGGTAGCACAACAATGTAAATGTAATTAATGCCACTGAATCACACACTTAAAAATGGTTAAAATGGGAAATTTTATGGTACCACTTGAAATAAATGAAATAAAGATAAACAATAAAATAAGCCATATATATATGGTCTGGAGAGGCATATATATATGTTATAAAGTGGCCATTTTAAAGTGCATTTTTTTTAGAGAAAATATCCTTCCTTCAATTTCTTTCAAAGCATCTGTTTATCTGTGGGAAACAAGCAATGATGCAAACACTAATCCACTCCAGGACTGTATTGAGTGAACACATTAAACATACTTATCTATTTATAAATTATCATTACTGATTGTTTGACTAAACCAATCATATAAAGTAAAAGCAACTTTTACCTCCCCTCTGCTAAACTACAAGAAAACAGAGATTATGAGAGCATGCTCTTTTTCCTATCAAAACATCAAACTCTCAAGGTCATAGGCAAGTGACAGATGGTCCTCCTGAACACATGACCTGATTCTCAGCTGCCAAAATGATGTCTTCATCTGCACACTCTGCAGGCACCTCACTCCCATGGTGCAAAAGCAACTTATCCTGTGCCTTCTCCAGTACACCCTGACTCAACCAATGGTGGCACCATTTTCCAAGTATGGGGCCTAGACCCTTCTTTCTCTGTCTTTTATCCCTTGCCTTTTGGGAATCACTGAGTATTATCCATGGTACTACCTGCATCTGTAGCTCCCAAACTTGGCTGACTATCAGAATCACCTGAGGAGCTTTTAAACAAATCTAGATTTGGGGTCCCATTCCTGAAGATTCTGAGTCAGTAGATCTAGAAGGGACCTGGGGATTGGCATTTTAAAAAGTCTCTTCCCTGCCCCAAGGTGAATTGATGACCGGGATTTAGGAGATGCTCTGCTGTAAATTTCTGCCTAACCACAGCTCCTGTTGTCATTCAGCCTCAACACCTCCAGTCTGACCTCTGTGTCCCATTTCTCCATTTTCTGCTCAACTTCTAACCCATAGACAACTACAACACATACATTTATGGGCCTATTTTTTTCTGGGCAGTTTGCTTATTAATGAATGTACAAGGACACATAAACCATAGCCTCCTCTCAAGATGACTCTTTAGTGAGGGAGCTAATCTAGGAAGCAAATTCTATTCATTACACAGGTGATATAACTAGAAGCAAAAGAGGGGGTACCTGAAGGTCACCAAAGAGGAACCGATGAAATCCACTTTAGGTTATCTCAGAAAGCTTCATAGAGGAAGTGATGCTGAATTTAGGATGAAAAGAAGGTAATCAGACAGAGAAAAAGATAAGGGTGGGAGTGAGAGAACATTCCAGATGGTTTTGAGCAGGGGAATAATATGATTAGATTGGGGTTTTAGATTTATCTTGGCTTATCTTTAGTTCATGCTTCAGACCTGTCTCACTCCTACTTAGGAATGCTTGGTGATTCCTTATAGTCTTTAGCATCAAATCTTAATTCCTTGGTCTGGAGAGGAAGGCCCTTCAAAACTAACCAACTTATGTGTAGTAGTTAGGTTCATGTCAACTTGGCCAGATGATGGTGACCAGTTGTTTTGTTGCTGGGACTTAAATCATCAGCATATGAATTTCATCTATGGCTGATTATGTCTGCAGTCAGCTAAGGGGAGTGCCTTCCACAATGAGCAAGTCTTAAAAGAAGTCAGAAGAAAGAGAAACAGCTCAGCACAGCTCCAAGGAGCTCAGCCCAGCCCAATACAATGCAGCTCAGAGTTCAGAGCCAGCTCAGACCCAGAAGTTTGGAGAGGCAGAAAGGAACTGCCCTTGGGAAAGCCATTTGAACCCAGAAACCTGGAGGGAAGCCCAGCACATGTCACTGTGCACCTTTCCAAATTAGTAAATTTGTGACTAAATAAATCCCCTTTATAAAAGCCAGTCTGTCTCTGGTGTATAGCATTCTGGCAGCCTTAGCAAACTACAACACCAACATTACCTACCATCACAAACTGTGGGAAGTCAGGCTGAACCTTATTTCTTCCAAGCTGTGGGATACTAGATAAGTTGCTTAACCTTTCTGGGTCTGCTTTCTCAACTGTAAATGAGACTTAATAAGAATTTTGAGGATTAAATGAGAAACATGACTGTGTAAGCACTTCCAGATGGATGATCTTTTTACCTAGGTGATTACATAGGCATTTGCTCTGTGATAATCCATTGAACTAAGTATTCATGCTTGTGCCATTTGCTGTGTGTGTGTGTGTGTGTGTGTGTGTATGTGTGTGTGTGTGCGCGTAACTTCAACAGGAGGTTAGGAAAAATTGTCTGGGTCAGCATTTTCTTTTTTTTTAATTGTGAAAATCACATATATACAAAAAAGCAATAAATTTCAAAGCACACTGCAACAATTAGTTGTAGAACAGATTTCAGAGTTTGGTATGGGTTACAATTTCACAATTTAAGGTTTTTCCTTCTAGGGGCTCCAAGACACTGGAGACTAAAAGAAAAATCAATATAATGACTTAGCAGTCATACTCATTTGTTAAATCCTACCTTCTCTGTTATAACTCCACCTTCTCCTTTGATCCTCCTCCCAATCTGTAGAGGTATTTGAGCTAGGCCCATTCTAACATTTTCATGTTGGAAGGGGGCTGTTGATAATATGGGATAGTGGGATGGAACTAGTTGATGTTCTGGAGAGGCTGACCCCACTGGGTTTCAGGATGTTTCTGACTTAGGAGCCCAACTGGAGTTTGTATGTTTCTGGAAAGTAATCATGGAACCTTTGTAGAAGCTCGGCTAGAGCCCTAGGTGTTCTTTAAGGTTGGCAGGAATGTCAACGATGTCTAGTTGAAGCTTGTGTAAGAGTAGCCTCCAGAGTAGCCTCTTGACTCTATTTGAACTCTCTCAGCCACTGACACCTTATTTGTTACACTTCTTTACCCCCTTTTGGTCAGGATGACATTGTCAATCCCACAGTGCCCAGGCCAGGCTCATCCCTGGGAGTCATCTCCCACACCACCAGGGAGACTTTCACTCCTGGGTGTCATGTCCCAAATAATGGGGAGGGTAATGATTTCACTTGCAGAGATGGGCTTAGAGAGAAAGAGAGGCCACATCTGAGTAACAAAAGAGGTCCTCTGGAAGTAACTCTCAGGCAAAACTATAGGTAGTTAAGGTTCTCTGCACATAAATAAACTTCACAAGAGCAAACCTCAAGATCAAGGGCTTGGTCTACTGACTTGGGAATCCCTAATGTTTGAGACATAATGTATCAGGGGTTTCCCTGATGGTAAAGTTTAATAGTTAAACATTTTTTTCTCTTATCCCTCTGGAGACTTTGCCAATACTTTTTAATTATCTGCTAACATACTCTTGGATGTATCCAGACATTACATTAAGTGATACAGAATTATAAGCCTTATTTCCATCCTGGGCTCCCTGGGTTTGGGTTGTTTAAATGATCTATCCATACAGGTTGAGTTAGTTTATGTGCTACAGAAAATGTAGGTTCTGGACAAAGTAAACCTCTCTTCCTTTGGTCTCACAGAGTAGGTGAATTTCTAAAATACAGACAATGTTCTCCTTATCCCTGTATTCTGATTTACCTTAGTCCCTACCTGATAGGCTTTGTTCTTATCTCTAATTGAAGCCTGATCTCTTTTGCAATTTCTTTAACAGTTGTTGTATGTAGCAATGCTGACCTTCAGAACTGCTGAACTCCTAGTCTGAGTCTTAGGTGTCACACAGGTACCCACAGTTCCAGAGAACTATTAGGTTTATACATATATAGCATAGCCTCCCAATATCTAGAAATAAAAATAACCACTCCAGACTAAATATGACTGCTATAAGAGCCTCCAATCTAAGCTAAGATTTTCTTATAAGTATTTTCTAAAAGAGACCATAGAATATTTGCTGTTTTGCTTCTGGCTTATTTTGCATCACATAATGTCCCAATTTCATTCACAATGTTGCATGCCTCACCACTTCATTCCTTTCTGTAGCAGCACAATATTTGATCATATGCATATACCACAGTTCGCCATTCTACTCAATCAGTGTGTCCTTCAGCTACCTCCATTCACTGGGTATCATGTGTAATGTACAAAGTCAACAGCCAGTCAACACTTTCAATATTAGATAATGTTCATTGCTCCCAAGAGAAAAATAGCTGATAAACACATCCTCACCAAATAGAAAATCCAAACCTCCCCTTAACTCTTAGCCCCACCCCCACCCCATTATTTACCCCTGGTGTTGCTGTGGTACTGTTGATGTCTTTCTGTTAAGCATAGCCTATAGCATGCAATAGTAGTTTTCCCCCATTATAAATTCTTTGTACAAAATTCATACCTTTGAAGTTGTCCAGGCAAGAAATTATTTATCGGTGGGATAAATGTCTCTATAAAACTCCTTTCAATCATGTTCACCTTCAACATGGCAATATTATTTATAGACCTACTAATGAACCGCCTTCACTTCTATCCATTCCCTCACATTTAAGTTTAACCTCATTAGCTAACGATTCACCCATGTCTAACTTCCATGTATCTCTGGGTCCCCATAGTCTATATTGTAAGCCTCTGAGTTTACCTTTACCATGACTATAAAAGCGAAATCATATGATATCTATCCTTTTGTGTCTGGTTTATTTCACTCAGCATTATGTCCTCAAGGTTCATCCATGTCGTCATGTACTTTAGGGTGTCATTTTATCATACTGTAATATATGATTCCATCATATGTATATACCACATCTTGTTTATCCATTCACCGGTTGATGGGCATTCGGATTGTTTCTATCTTTTGGCAATTGTGAATAATGCTGCTATGAACATCGGTGTGCAAATGTCTGTTTGTGTCACTGCTTTCAGCTGTTCTGGGTATATACTAAGTAGTGATATTGCCAGGTCATAGATCAACTCAATTTTTAGTTTTCCAAGGAACCACAAGACTGTCTTCCAGAACAGCTGTACCATTATAAATTCTCACCAACAGGGCATAAGTTTCCCAATTTCTCCACATCCTCTCCAACATTTGTAATTTCCTGTTTGTATGATAGCAGTCATTTTTATAGGTGTGAGGTGGTATCTCATTATAGTCTTTATCTGCATTACCCTTATAGCTAATGAAAATGAGCATCTCTTCATGTACTTTTTTTGCTCTTCGGAAAAATTTCTATTCATATCTTTAGCCCATTTTATAATTAGGTTGCTTGTTAATTGTTGTTGAGTTGTATGATTTCTTTCTGTGCACAGGTCATCAAACCTTTATACGATGTGTGATTTCCAAATATTTTCTCCCATTGAATTGACTGCCTCCTCACCTTTCACATCTTTTGAGGCACAAAAGCATTTGATTTTGAGGAGTGCCAATTTATTTTTTTCTTTCATTGATTATGCTTTGGGTGAAAAGTTTAGGAAGTTACCTCTTATTATTATGTCTTGAAGAGGTTTCCCTTTATTTTCTCCTAGGAGTTTTATGGTACTTGTTCTTATATTTAGATCTTTGATCTACTTGGAATTAATTTTTGCATAGGGTATAAGGTAAGGGTTCTCTTTCATTCATTTGGCTATTGGTATCCAGTTCACCCTTGCCCATTTATTGAAAAGACTATTTTGTCCCAGTTCAGTGGACTTGGGAGCCTTGTCAAAGATCAGTTGGCTGTAGATTTGGTGGTTTATTTCTGGCTCTTGATTCAGTTCCACTGGTTAATACTTCTATCTTTGTGCCAGTACCATCCTGTTTTGACAACTGTGACTTTGTACTAAGCTTTGAAATCAGGAAGTGTTCATTCCCCCACTTTGTTCTTCTTTTTAAGGATATTTTTAGCTATTCGAGGTCTCTTTCCCTTTAAATGAATTTGGTAACTCGCTTGTCCAAGACTTCAAAGTAAGTTGTTAGAATTTTGATTGATATTGCATTGAATCTGTAAATGAATTTGGGTAGAATTGACATATTAACTACATTTAACCTACTTATCCATCAGCAGGGAATGTCTTTCCACCTGTTTAGATCTTCTTTGATTTCTTTTAGTAATGTTATGTAGTTTTATGTGTATAGGTCCTTTACATCCCTAGTTAAGTTCATTCCTGTATACTTGATTCACTTAATTGCTATTTTGAATGGATTTTTTTTCCTTAATTGACACTTCAGTTAGATCATTGCTTGTGTATAGAAACATTACTGATTTTTGCACATTAATCTTATATCTCACCACCTTGGTGAATTTGTTTATTAGCTCTAGAAGCTTTGTCATAGATTTCTCAGGATTTTCCAAGTATAGTATCATGTCATCTGCAAATAGTGAAAGTTTTCCTTCTTCCTTTCCAATTTGGATGCCTTTTATTTCTTTGTCCTGCCTGATTGCTCTTGCTAGAATTTCTAGTACAATGTTAAATAATAGTGGTGACACAGGGAATCCTTGTCTTGTTCCCAATCTTAGGGGGAATACTTTCAGTTTCTTACCATTGAATAGGATGCTGGCAATAGATTTTATATATGTCCTTTATCATATTGAGGAAGTTACCTTTAATTCCTACCTTTTGAAGTGTTTTTTATCAGAAAAGGGTGTTGAATTTTATCAGAAAAGGATGTTGAATTTTGTTGAATGCTCTTTCAACATTCAAATGCTCTTTCAACATTTCAAAAATCTTGCATGTGATTTTTCCCTTTTAATTTGTTAATTGCTGTATTCCACTGATTGATTTTCTTGTGTGGAGCCATTCTTGCATTCCTGGCATAAATCACACTTGGTTGTGGTACATAATTCTTTTAATGTGTTGTTGGATTTAATTTGCTAGTATTTTGTTGAAAATTTTTGCAACTATATTCATTAAGGAGATTGGCCTGCAGTTTTCCTCTCTTACAGTGTCTCCACCCATTTTTGGTATTAGAGTGATGTTAGCTTTATAGAATGAGTTAAGTAGTATTCCTTTATCCTCAGTTTTTTGGAAAAGTTTGAGCAGAATTCATGTTAGTTCTTTTCGGAATGCTTCATAAAATTCCCCTGTGAAGCCATCTGGCCCTGGGCATTTCTTTGTAGGAAGATTTTTGATGATTGATTGAATCTCTTGACTTGTGATTGGTTTTGTGAGATTTTCTATTTCTTCTTCAGTCAGTGTAGATTGTTTGTGTGTTCCTAGGAATTTGTCCATTTCATTTAAGTTGTCTAGTTTGTTGGCATATAGTTGTTCATAGTATCCTCTTATGATTTTTTAAAAAATTTCTTCAGCATCATGGTAATGATGCCCCTCTCATTTCTTATTTTCTTTATTCACATCTTCTCTTTTTACTTTGTTAGCCTAGCTAGGGGTACATCAATTTTATTGATTTTCTCAAAGAACCAACTTTTGGTTTTGTTGATTCTTTCCTTTGTTCTTTTGTTCTCCAACTCATTTAATTCAGCTTTAATCTTTATTTTTCTTCTTCTTTCTGCTGGATAGAAGATGGGGTTAGTTTGCTGCTCTTTCTCTAGTTCCTCCAGGTGAACAGCTAAGTCCTTAATTTTTTACTCTTTCTTCTTTTTAAATATAGGCATTTAGGGCAATAAATTTTCCCTCTCAGCATTGTTTTTGCTGTATCCCACAAGTTCTGATATGTCATATTCTCATTTTTATTCATCTCCAATAGTTACTGATTTCTCTAGCAATTTCTTCTTCGATACACTGGTGCTATCTAATCTCCACATATTTGTGAAAGTTCTGGTTCTTTGGTGTTTATTGATTTTCAGCTTCATCCCATTGTGATCAGAGAAATTGCTGTGAATAATTTCAATGTTATTAAATTTGTAAAGACCTATTTTGTGCCCAAGTATATGATCTATCCTGGAGAATATCCATGAGAACTACTAGAGAAGAATGTATATTCTGGTGTTTTGGGATGTAACAATCTATATTTGTCTGTTAGGTTTAATTCATTTATCAAATTGTTTATTTTTCCATTTCCTTGTTGATCCTTTGCCTACTTGCTCTATCTATAGAAGAGAGTGGTATATTGAAGTCTCCCACTATTATGTTGAAACACCAAAGGTCCCTTCAATTTTGTCAATGTTTGCTTCATGTACTTTGGAGGTTCTTGATTGGGGGCATAAACATTTATGATCATTATTTATTCTTGGTGGATTGTCTTTTTATTAATATTTAGTGTCCTTCTTTGTCCTTTATGATGTCTTTACATATAAAGCTTATTTTGTTGGATAATAGTGTAGTTTTTCCTGCTTTCTTTTGGTTAGAGCTTGCATGAAACATCTTTTTCCCCATCTTTTCACTTCAATCTATTGAATCCTTTGGTCTAAGGTGAATCTCTTTTAAGCAGCATATAGAGGGATCATATATCTTAATCCATTCTGTCAATCTGTACTTTGAATTGGTGGGTTTAGTCTGTTAACACAGTAAGTTATTAATATAAAGGCATTTCTTGAATCTACCATATTATCCTTTGAATTTGTTTGTCAGATCTGTATATTCTTTTCTTTCCTTCTCTTTTTATCCTTTAAGTTACCCTTACTAGTAGCCTTCAGTTCTGTGCCCTCCTCCAGATGTCCCCCTCCTGACTTTTTTTTCAGCTAACAGAACTCCCTTTAGTATTTCTTGTAAAGCTAGCTGATCTCTTGTTGACAAATTCTCTCAGCATTTGTCTGTGAAAATTTAAGCTCTCCCTCACTTTTGAAGGACAATTTGGCTGGGTACAGAATTATTGGCTGGAAGTCTTTCTCTTTCAAGATCTTAAATATATCCTTCCTCTGCCTTTTCATTTCCATGGTGTCTGTTGAGTAATCTGAACTCAGTCCTATGTGGTTTCCCTTGTATGTACTAGATCACTTTTCTTTTTCCACTTTCAGGATTTTCTGCTTCTCTTCCACATCGAACAGATGGATTGTACGTGTCTTGGAGTAGGTCTATTTGGATTTATCCTATTTGGAGTTCATTGGGCTTCTTTGATTTGCATATTTATGTCTTTTTTAAGGGCTGGGAAGTTTCCCCCATTATTTCCTTAGCTAATATTCCTAGTCTTTTACACTTATATACTCCTTCTGGGACACTTACAGTTCTTATATTTGCGTGCTGCATTTTGTCCATCATTTCCCTGAGATCTAATTCAAATTTTTCCATCTTTTTTTGCCATTTGTTCTTTTGTGTATTCAAAATCGATTGTTCTGACCTCCAATTTACTTATTCTTTCTCCTACTTCTTCAAATTTGCTGTTGTGTGTCTCTAGTATATCTTTGATTTGGTCTACAGCATCTTTAATCTCTGTGATATCTGGTATCTTTCTATTTATTCTTTCAAATTCTTCTTTATGCTCTTCTAGTATCTTCTTAATCTCCTTTATGTCATTAGCCAAGCCATTGAGTTTATTTAGTTGAGTTCACTGAACAACTTTGATTAGTTGTTCCAAAGACTGTCTCTTCTGGTGTTTTACTTTGGGTTTTGTGTTGGGCTATATTTGTCTGCATTTTCATATGCTTTATGATTTTCTGTTGATTTTGAGGCATGTAATTATTTTGATGGGGTTACTTCGGAAGTTGATTTTTTTCAGTAGTCTAAAGTTCTGTGTTTGCATGATGGGCATGTGGAAGGACATGGGGCTTGGGGTGGGGCACCGTGGCATGGTGGCAGCTTGTGGTGTAGGGCTAGACATGGAGCAGGGGTGCTATGCTGGTTGCCCAGGAGCATGGGATGTAGGATATGGGGCCAATAGGGGTGAGGTGCAGCTTAGGTAGGCATCAGAACACAGGGGCAGGGCATGGTGTGGGGTCATGGAGGCATGGAACAGCAGAAGGAGGATCAGGGGGCTATGCAGATATGCAGGGGTGGGTGCACGGGTTGGGAATATATGCGCATTTGCAGTGTGGAGGCCATGGGTATTGGGGTATTGAGGTTGGAACATAGTAGGGCAGCATGTGCATGTGTGGGAGGTGGGGCTTGGGGATGCTGGGTTGGGGCAGGTTGGGTGTAGTTGTTGGGGGGGAGCAGGGTGTGGATGTGGATGTGCACTGAGAGTGTGCATGGAGCGGAGCAGGGGCACAGGTCATGGTCGGGGGCATGGGGCT
>PVIY010048860.1:0-17065 GCA_004026745.1 Myrmecophaga tridactyla
TGGAAACGATCATTCAGCATTCCAGCCTGGGACACCTGGACCTCGGTTTTCCTGAATTGTAGCCCCAGAAGTAGAATGACTCTCATTTTCCTCACCTCTCCCTCCACTTTGTATGTACCTTCCCCTCTTCCCCACCTCCAAGCTTGGCAAACTGCAGTGTAGCCTTTAGCAGGTTGCATTAGATGATCTATTTACCTATTAGTCTCCACCCTAGAATGGAGCTCCCAGAACACAGGTCTATGTGCTGTATGTTCCGAGCACAGGGAAGCTATCTGATTCATGTTTGAGGAACGAAGGAATGTGGGATGGCCCCCCAGGGCCAAGCTCTGGAAATTTCTCAAGAGATGGCCCAGTTCCACTCAGGGGATGGGGCTGACAGGAAGGAACTGGCACCTGGCACCACCTGCCCGGGTTCATACAGCCACAGGGTGGAAAAGATGCATCAGTGGGGTAGAGTGGAGGTTGGTGGCGCATAGAGCCCAGCTGGGACTCAGGCTGCTAGTATTGAGGCAGGGCTGTCTGCCCCCCAACCTTCGACCTGGAGCTCTGAGGCCGGATTCCTAAAGACCTTCTGGTCTCCAGTAGGAATTGGCTTCAGAATTGGGGTGAAGGCTGAGCTTGGATGTGGAGGTCAGGGGACTTTGGTTATGGGAGGAGCTAAGTGAGGATTTCCAGGCCAACACTCCTGACCTGGAGGATGGCCGCAGCTGGATGGGGTCTGTGTGGCTTGAAGGATGAAGAGCAGGGTCTTTGGGGGGCTCAAGGGAATCAAATATGACTGCATTTGGCACAGTGAAGTTGCTGGATAAATTGCATCTTCCATCACCTTTTCCTTTCTCAGCCTGCTATGTGTGTTTGAGGAATGGGGTGGGGATGTCCTAGGTGGTCTGGGGGCTGCAGAGAAGTTGGCTGAGAGAAAGGCGTGAGGGAGAGAAATCCCAGACTATGGAAAGTTGGAACAAAGGAGCAGTGCAAGGAAAGAGCCTCTGCAGAGCAGCCATTCCAGGAAAGGTACCTTGGCCCAACCTCTGGAACATACCACCTTTGCTAAGAACTCACCTTCCATCCCAGCCACCCAGCCCTCAGCCAGGGACCCTGGAAACTCAGCCACACCCTGAGTTGGATAATTCTGCCATCTCCGTGGTTAGTTTGTTTTTGGATTTTTGGCCATCAGGATTCATTCATTCCCTTGACAAACGTTTCTAAAGTTATCGGTCCTGGGAAAAGAGAATGCTCCAGATGGAAAGTACCCTGGAGTTCCCAATCTGGAGGGAGGGGAGGTGACACCCCGGACCCCACTGACTGCAATTTGGGGTGCTGGGTGGCTATGGAAGTGGGAATCATTGAGCTGCCTGTGACAACACAGAAAGGTGATTAATTCTCATGGAAGTAAGGAAAGTTTCCTGGGGCAGGACCACCCCTTAAAAGGTAGGGGCCAATCAGTCTGGGGCAGGGGCAAGGCCTTCATTTGAGCCTCTGTGTGAATTGTAAAATGTCACCCCCTCAGGATAGATAAATTTGAACAAGGCACCCTCTCCTCCAGTCTGGAACTGCTTCAAACCTGGGAATGTTTAGTTTGGGGGCCAGGTTGGAGTTGCAGTGAGGGGCAGGACCTAACACAGGAGGGACCCTGCTCCCAGTTGACCTCCTCTTGGGATGGACCTGTAGCAAGCTACGGCTTGATTCAGGGTGTGAAGGACCACAGAAGGAGGAGAAAGGACATTTCAAGACAAAGGAGATAACCTTTGCAAAGACCCTAACTTGAGTAGTGAAAGTGGGTGGGAGTTGAGGGGATGGAGAGGGCTAGCAAAGGGCAAGTTGGGCTGAGCTGCAGGACACGCAGCTGGTCAGCGGGGCCTCGCATGCCATTCCAGGCAGCGAGGCCCTTCCCTTTGAGGCTTTGTCAGAAGAGAGATGACGCAGTTAGAGCTAGGATGGGGTTCTGAGAGCTGATGGATGATAGGGTAGACCCGGGGTGGGGGTAGTCTCCGGAACAGCTGGGAGGCTGGGCAACTGGCAGTGTGAACGGGTGTGCAGTGGCATGTATGTGAGTGTGCAGGCCCACAGCCAGCTGTACTCACGCCTCCCTTCACTCCCTGCAAGTCTTAGAGCCTCAGCAGCCTCACCCCCAGCACTTAAGAGTGTGGTGCCCCTTAGGAAGCCAAGTTGCCCTCCAGTAAAGCTAGCAGTCTGGGAGGGGGTCTAAACAGACTTGGCCTTGGAGGGAGCTAGTGGGTCTGCCCAGGACTGTTGTATGGAGAAGGCAAAGAAATCCCTAGGGGCCACTAGCCTTGTCCCTGGGCACAGAAGGCCTCTGGTCAGAAGAAATCTACTTCTTGAGGCAGGCAGGACTTTGAATTTGAGAATGTGATTTGGAGTCAGGTGAAGTCAGGAGCCCTCCTGGAAGCCCTAGCCTGCTTAGTGGTTAGTTAACCTGTGGGTCCTCAAACTTGCATGATCTGAAGGTGAGTGCCTTCAACTTTGTTCCCTAGGCATAGTTCCCCCCACTCTATCCTCCGTGGCACCAGGCCCCATAATCTCCTGAGGCTGTTTCGTGCCAGCACAGACCTGGCATGGAGTCAGCCAAATCCAGGGTCAGCCCTGGTTCTGCTGTGGCAGAGTGTGGCCGCAGGTAGATCACCCGACTTATCGGGGCCTCAGTGTACGCATCTGTAAAGCACAGATAATGGTGAGGTCTCAAGGTCTCACCTCTGCCCCCTTCCCTGGGAAAGCAGATCGTTGGGGCCTGGGTGGGTGGGTGGGGGGACCCCAGTGTGTGCTCTGGCTCGGCCGGAGCTGGACCAGCGTGACTCAGCCCCCGACTCCTGGGATCCAGCAGCTTCTGGTAAGGTCAGGCCATTGGGAAGCCCCGGGTGCCCCCATACCAACCCCCACACTCGGCCGAAGCCCAGGGAGGCCCCGGGCTGGCCCGCCCCGCCCAGCACACTCTAAGGCGGATTCCCGCCTTGGTGTGCTCGGGCTTCCCGGAGCGGGGCTGGCCCTGGGGAGGAAGGCGGGGTGCAAGCACTTTGGGGAAGGCGATGGACGCCCGCCGGGCCTGGGTGCGGTTGAGGCGGGGAGCCAAGCGACGGTCCCGGCGGCGGCGACCGGGGCTTCCCTGACTGCCCTCCTCGGAGGGCCGGGGAGGAAATGACAGCGCGGGAACGGGAGCGGGCGCGGGCGCGGAGGGAGGGGCGGCGGCGCCCGGAGTGGCACGGCCTGTCACCGAGGAGGCCGCCGCGCAGCCCCCTCCTGCGGCCACGGGGAGCCGGGGATTCCCCAGATGAGGAGACCCTCGGCCGGCCGCCACCCACCCGCCGCGCCCCGGGCCCACAGTGACCCCCGGCCGCGAAGGGGTCCCAGCGTGGCCGATGGAGACGACACACCGCGCCCGGTAGCGAAGCCGGGCAAGTCGAGGCCGAGCGGGTCGGAGAGGCGCCCGGGGCGGGCGGCGGGGTCCCCCGGACTCGACGACAGGAAACTCTGGGGAGTGAATGGAAAGAAGTGGGTGGTCCGGCCTCTGCGACTTCCCCTGACATCACTGCCCAAATAAGGAGCTTCCAAGCGGTCGCGGGGCGGCCCGGAGCCGCGCCCGCCGCCGGCGCCCGCCCGCCAGCCCGCCCCGCGCCCACCCCGCGCCGCGTGGGCCGCCAGCAAGCGCCCGGGGCACCGCCGGGCGGAGCCGAGCCGGGCGGAGCCGAGCGAGCGGGCGCTGCCGAGCCGCGCCGAGGCCGGGCGCGCAGCCCAGCGCAGCCCAGTCCTGCGCGGCGCAGCCCAGCGCGGCGCAGTCCAGCCGGGATTTGCGGAGCCGCCGCCGCCCGGCAGGTAAGGAGTGAGCGCCTCGCGCGCCGCGCCCCCGCTGCGGCCTGGCAGCCCCTGGATCCCCGCACCAAGGAGCGGGCGGGCAGTCCCGACTGGGATCCGGAGGGGAGGGACTGGCGGGACCCGGGCGGGTAGGAGAGGGCTGGGCGCCGGTGCAGGAGCGCCTAGGGGTCAACTCCCGGGACCCCTGGTGCACTGGGGACCGATCCCATCGCAGCCTGGGGTTGGCTGGTGCACGCGCGCGCTCTCCGCCTGCGTTTCCCAGACACTACTTCTGTCACCTAGGATGACACAAGCGTTCCCGCGTTCACACACTTCTCTCGCACACTCGCGCCTGGCACAGCCTCCTTCGCCGTTGGCGTGCCCAGCCTCCTGTGGCCCGCGCAGACCCTCACCCCGCCACGCCGCTCACGCCTCGCATTCTGATACCCGCTCAGGCACACTCGGTGGGAACTGCTGAATGGGTTAGGCAGCCCCGGCCATGCTTCCCCCCTGGAGGCGGTGACACTTTCACACTGTCAGAGCCGACCAGCCTTGGGCTCCTCGGGCTCATTCTGAGTTAAGCTAGCATTGCTCTGCCTCCTCTCTCCCCCCACCCCCCTTTCAGAGTAATGGAGGGCACCTGGCACTGGGGGTACAAGCCTAGGGAGGTTGTACCTGGTATGGTTGGGGAGGGTGTGGCGCAGGGAGCTGCTCCCGGCCTCACAGCCTGGGTGTTTACAGAGCAGCTCTGTGGACATTTCACCTGGTACCTTCCCCTACCCCTCCCCAACCAATTCTGGGTGCCTGGGCTCTAGATACCTAGAGGGATGACTTCAGGACAGGTGCAAATAGCATCAGCCTCACAGCACCTTGCAAGGGACATTGTTCACCCTGGACATAAATATTATTTATCTATAAAAAATATATAATGTAATATTGAGTGTTTAATCACGGGCATAGGGGAAACTGATAGAACCAAGTTATGGGTCCATCACATAATGGCACTGGGCAGATTCCTTAATCTCTTTCAGGCTGGGTTTTATCATTTGAAAAATGGGAATTAAGGTTCTCAGATTGTAGTCATGGAGAATTGACATCATGTAAGTAAAAATGTTTTGCACATGTAAAGCCCTGTGCATATGCCAGTTAGTGAGATTTGGATGATTTCTGCGCTTGTATATGCCAAGCTCTGCTCTGTGACTTAGAGAGACTG
The DNA here is from genome assembly GCA_004026745.1 of Myrmecophaga tridactyla. Classification (NCBI taxonomy): domain Eukaryota; kingdom Metazoa; phylum Chordata; class Mammalia; order Pilosa; family Myrmecophagidae; genus Myrmecophaga; species Myrmecophaga tridactyla. The sequence goes on from PVIY010048860.1 coordinate 5,018, forward strand.
AACACCATCTCTGTTCTGTCATTTGAACTGAAAAAAAAAAAGGGGGGGGCATTAATAAGTGTTCTGTGTACCTGCTAGCATATTTCCCAAACTATGTTCCATGGGATGTTAGTTTTCAAAATGCTCCACTGAGAAGGTTTTCCTGTTCATGTAGGTCTGGCAAATTCTGAACACTCTCTTACTCTTCTGGTAAATCACAGTCCACGTTGGGTCATTAAGAGCTCTGAGAAGTCCTGCAGGAAAAGAATCTGTTTAACTTTCTCAAACCAGGAGCTCTTGTCAAGTACACATGCTTGTTCTCTGAGGAAATGTGCTCCAGGGGCTACCCGTAGAGCCAAAGTGGTGTTTTGAAGTTGTAAACAAACTTTGAGAGCTAAGTTAATGGGGAGTAAGCAGAAGCTCAAAGAGGTTAAATGCCGAAGGTCACCCCCTGTTAGTGGTAAAATAGGGACCAGCACTCAGTTTCCCTATCCAGTGTTCACCCCCATCAGTAACACATAGAATCTGAGAATTCTCTTCTGGAACCAGTCTTGCTGCTTTATGTTGACACTCTGCAGAGTGAATTAAAAAATGCAAAAGGTATAAATGACTTCTTGTTGAATGAATAACCAGTGAAAATGGTGATTGGGTATTTACTATGTGCCATTTGATTTTGGAGCATTAGCATGTAAAGTTCAACCAGATGTGAACCTGTGACGAAGAGCTCAGGCCTGGAACCAAAGCACCCCCCGCCCCCGACCATGTACTCCTATACTTTGACACACATATACCCACTCCTCCACACTCACAAACTAGCTTTTGCACATACACACACACAAACCCACTCTTAAACACATTTACACATCTGTTTCTGCATACTCTCTCCCAAACATATCCATCCTGCCAAGCTTTAGGCCACAGCCAGGAGGCACTTATAGCAATGGGCATGTCCTCTTATCACCCTGTCCCTGGAATTGGTGGGGATCCCTGATGCCAGCTCCCCAGTATGAGCATCATGCATGTGGGAAACCCTTCCAGAGTCAGGTGCTACATTTCCTCCATGTTTCCCAGTTTCTTCCATTATCTTGTCAGCTGCTGTTTGGTTCCACATGGAGAGAGGGACTGCAATAGTTCTAGCTCTACTATGGTATTTATTTTAATCAACTCTTAGAGCTCTGTGAGGGCAAAGACTTTGTCTCACTTGTTTTGTTGGAATCCCCAGTGCCAGGCAGAATGCCTGGCACAGAGGAGAGGTTCAGCAAGCATTTATTGAATGAGTGAGTGAGTGTCTGCTGGCTGCTAAAATGGCTGTGACCCAGGGCAATATCGAGGAGGATTTGCCGAGCATATTTGCTGTGTGCCTGCTGGGTCCTAGGTATTGTTCTAGGGAGTGCAGCAGTGAAAACTGCTTAATCTTTTGTTCATGGAGCTTGCATTCCTGTGGGAAAAGAGATAATAAAAAGTAATGAACAGTATAATGTTAAATAGTGATACACACTATGAAAGAATTCACACAAGGCAGTGTGATGGAGAATGCCAAGGAGGGATGCAGAAGCTGAAGACAGATCAGAGAGGCCTCTCTGAGGAGTTGACATTTATCCTGAGACCTGAATAATAAAAAAATGACAGTTGTGCAAAGATTTGGGGAAGAACATATATTTCAGGCGGAAGAAACAGCAGATACAAAGGCCCTGTGGCAGGAACAAGCTGGGCAGAGGGACCAAGGAGCTCACTGCTGATTCCCTACCAGCACCCTTTGAAGGAGTTATTGCTGATGCCTTATCTGGGACCTAATTATCTTTGTGGTTCAATCACTAAAGCCAAACTGGGTATGCCCTGGTCTTTGGGGTGAGGGAGGCAGGGAAGGACCGTCTCTGCTATCTCAGGGGGCTGCCCTCCTCATCTTGGCCCTCCCCCAGTCCTGTAAATGAGAAAAGGGTTGGACTCTTCAGGGCCCTCCCAGCTCTACCATTATAGAATTTGATGCTGCGTTTGCAGGAGGTTTGTGACAATTCAGGTGGTCCATCTGGAGAGATTGTGAATTAGTTGTGATGCTTCCATTATTAATAACCATGATGTCATACATCTGTGCAGTTCTTGATCTGCCACAGAGCACTCTCTCCTATTATCCTGTTGGCTCTGTGGAATAATCTGGCGGAGAGCAGGGGAAGGGGGGTGTTGCTGGCCAGGGGAGGGGGAGGGGGCGGCATCTCAGAGGACAGCCACACACTGCTGTGGGCTCATCCAAGCCACTTCACCTCCCTGAGCCTCCTCTTCCTCAGCTGCCAAGGAGGACAGCATGAGAACCTACCTCCTGAGGCTCATGGGGGTGAAGTGAGAACACATATGTCAAGGGCCTGGTAAGCACTTAATGGCTATTGACTCCCATTTGACAGGTGAGGAACCCAGAGCTAGGAAATGACTTTTTTTATCCACTGCTGTATCCGCCCCCAGGCCCCCTCATCCCTGCCCACCCACCCCCGTCCCCCCAGTCCAGGGCTTAGGGGCACATGGCAGACTTTTGACAATTATTTTCTTGAATTGATTTGCCTGAGGTTGCACAAGCTGGTAAAGGCCAGAGCTAGGGGTTTTGGGCTCGCTGTCCTTTCGAGAACATCCTACTGTTTGAGAATAATTTTAATATTCTTAATATTAAACCAGAATTATTGTTGCTTTGCTGGGAATCCTAGAATTGTAAGGTCTCAGGGGTTCTGAAGCATGATATCCTTTGTAAACCGATGAATGAATTTCTTAAGAAACATTTTGGAATCTTCCGGAAGAGGGTGTAGATGTGAGAAAATCTCCCGAGAATTGGGAGTAGTGGTTCTTAACCAGTGATGCCCATCTCAGTCACCTGAGGGCTTTTCACAGAAGAGTTCCTGGCTCCATCTCAGACTGCCTGACTCATGGCTTCTGGGGATGGCATCTGGGCGTATGGAGAAAGTGCTGGACGTGAGATGTGTGGCCTAGGATGAGAAGCCCAGCCAACTGGATGCCCAGGAAGTCCAGCAGACCTCTTATCTGCCTCTAGTTTTGTCCATCTTCGGCTGCGGCACTAGCCCGGTCACCCCAAGCCCATCCCCATGGCAAGCTGCATGGTGGGTGCACAAAGTGAAGGAGGCCCACAGTTTTCATGTCTTGCTTTCTAGTCATGTGCCTTGTCCAAGTTTCCTTACTTCTCTGAAGCCTTGGCTTCCTCATCTGTGATAAGGGAATGTTCCCACTTAGCTGCAGATAGCTGTATGGATTACAGGGGACCACCTCTGTCAGATATCTTCTTGGACCTCTGTGCCTGATATGTAGTAGGTGAACAATAAACAGCTTCATTTGTATTAGAAACAACTAACAGTAAGAATAAAAACAACTGTAGTGTTTGTCAGTTGGCTGCTACTAGAGAGGTCAATAAAATTGCCCCAAACATGAGCATTTTGAGAGGAGGGGATGCTGCATGTTATAAGCAGCAATTCTTGGGCCAGAGAATGCCAGGTCTTCTGTCTCCCTGACTCTGGGAAGTAGCTGATGGCTGAATTGGGACCAGGGTTTGCATCGCTTTCCATACCTCTGATAGATCAGTGAGCCCAGGAAGGGGGTATGAGGTTTGAAGGTCAGTGTTGAGTTCCCTCTGTTCCTCTTTGCTTCCATCAGCCTGGTCTTCCTGAGACCAGTGAAAGGTGGGGCAGTTGGGGGCTAAGGGGCAGACACCCGGCTTGTGGAAGTCTCAGGGATTGCCCTTCAAGCCTTGCTCTGTCATTCATTCATTTATTCATCAACAGAGAACTGAGTCCTTCCTGTGTTCTGTGAACCAAGCACAAGGAGAGAGCCTGAAACTCAAGTTGCTCAGAGTCTATCAAATCCAACCATCCATTAGCACGTGGCCACCAGCAAGTGTTGTATTTCTTCTCCAAGTCTGTTTCCCCCAGCTCTGGAATGGGATTATTCTGGCTATGTCACTGGAGGCGTATTTTGTTGTTTTAAGAACATAGCCACCCTGGAGTGCCTTCTTAGGTTTTTGAGTCACTGACTGGGTGGTCAGGCAAAGAGAACTAGGGCTTTGGGTCCAGGAGGAACTCAACTCTGATGTTGGCTCTGCCGCTTACTTGCTTTGTGATTTGGGGTTTGTGTTTCATTTCTCTGTGTTTCCTTTTTCTCACTTATAAAATGTGATTCTAACACCTTCATTGCAGGACACTATGAGTGTTAGGTGAGATGATGATATAAAGTACCTGACCCTCAGCAAATGTAACTTCCTATTTATTTTCTTTCTGCCTCTTGCCTCACTCTCCTGCATGCTGCTGCTTTTGGAGAATCATCTTGGCCCATCACTACCCAGGCTCGTCAAGTACCCAGGAATGGCCAGTGTGGGCAGACAGTTGGACTGGAGCTTCTTGTTGAAAAGTGAGCTTGGGGCGGTGATTTCAGCCCACTGAGAAATCGGGACCAGGGAGCAGAGCTAGGAGTCCTGGGTTCTGTTCCTGGATCTGCCACTGAATCGCCGTGTGTTCTTCGCCATTCCCTCCCCTCTCTGGACCTTAGTGTCATCACCTGCAGGCTGGCCTTCTCCTCCTCGGAGAAGTCTGTGGGCCTGAGATGTGTCAGTGCTGAGTGAGTGCACACAGTATCAGAGTGGGCCAGCTGGGTGCGGGGATTTCACTGGCTTTCTCTAGCCTGGGCTCTGTTGGGATTGATTTTGCGGAGAGGCCAGCAGACAGTCCCTGGACAAGGAAGAGACTGTGGTTTCTAATTGTCAGAACCACTCATGGGAGAGGAGGCAGGGGAAGGAACATTAGCAGCATTAAATTAAGTTGAAAGAAGGGCATTGTCCTTTTTTTTCTTAAAGAAGCCCTAAAAGGCTCCAAACCACCTGTTTCTCAAATGGTTCTTTTCTCAGTTGAGTTCAACGGTATGTTCAAATGGAATGAGTTGCTTTCAGAGGAACAGATTGGAGGCAAGAGGTGAGCCATCCAGTCGTTCATTTACCAGATATCCTATGAATACTTACTAAGTGCCAGGTACCAGAGTGGGCATTGAGATACAGCAGTGACCCAACAGGCAGCAACCAGCGCCCACATGGAGCTTATGAGCCTGCAGAGGGAGGCAGACCAGGACCAGATGACACAGAACATGTCCTCTATCCATGTGTCACATGGACCGCATGTCACATGTCACATGGGGTAAGCACCATGGAGAAAAATAAAGCACAATGAGGTGCTAGGGAACACAAGGAGAGAGGATTAGAGAAAAGAATGTAGACTGCTCAGGGAAGGTTCCATTGATAAAGTGACCTTTGAGTAGAGCCATGAATGAAGGATAGACCTAATAGAGTAATTTAAAGAGATTTTTTTTTCCCTATGGGGAAGAAAGAGAGGGCTTTGGAAACCTCTTTTTTTGAGGCTGTAATGGCCACCTCAACAAGGAAGCTCAGACTCTAGGCTGTCCTCTGTTAGGTACAGGATAACATGTCTATTTTGTGGTAATTATTGCAGCATTCCTGATAATAATGAACAGTGACCAATGCCTTTCTCATTCACCCCTCTAACAAGGGAGACTCTCCATGTGGCAGACAAGGAATCTGAGATCCAGAGAGTAGAGTGACAAGCCCAGGACCATATCACAGCAAGGGGCAGATGGACACTCAAAGACAGCCTGTGGTGCCACCTGGGCACTCTGTTTCTCCCTGCAGGCAGCTGCAGTCCACCTTGCATGTAGGGGAGAACAGTATCTATTTCTTGAAAACAAAAATAAATCCATTGACTAAGGAGACATGATGATTAAATGCAGCGCGGGATTCTGGATTGGATCCTGGAACAGAAATAGGACATTAGTGGAGAAATTGGAAACATATGAATAGAGTCTGCAGTTAGTTCATAGTCACGGACTAATGTTAATCTCTTAGCGTTGACAAATGTACCGTGGTAATGTGAGTTGTTAACATCAGGGGAAGCTGGGTGAAGGGACGACAGGAACTCTCTGTTCTATCTTTGCAACTTTTCTGTCAATCCCAGATTATTGCACAATGAAAGTGAAAATGAATAATAAAAAAAAAAACCTGTATACACTCTGATTAGCCAGCATCCTCAGGGTTCCTTAGAACAGTCATAAAGGATTACTGAGCAATTGAACCCCTGCAGCTGCTATTCACTCCAAGCCTGTATATAGATTTGCCCATGTGAGAAGGACCAAAATTATGAACCAACGCCTGCAACCGCGTAAGAGGTGAGAGGGGGGATGTTCTCTCAGAGGTGTCTCTTCTGGGAACCCCCTTCCCAAAGTGAATTTCAAGTGTGCCATATAGCCTATATTTTAAGTCAGCCCATACCAAATATGCCCTTTACATTTGGGGAAACTCATTTTCACTTGATGCTACAGCAGACAGATGGAAAGCTAGTTTTATTTGTAAAGCTCTATCATGTGACTTAATGAATTGTAGTGAGTCCCGGCCCCAAAGGAGTTGGTGTGAGGTAGTGAGGACAGAGCCAAAAGCTGGAAAGGCCTTGAAAGATAACCTGGTTTTCTTTTATAGTAGAAAACATAAATGTGTCCGTGCAGCGAAGCAGAGACCTGGGGTCAAGGGATTCCAAGGTTCGGTCTCTGCCCTGCCGTATTCTCCCTTCACAAAACAAGTGTGTTGCCTTAAGTGAGTTTCTGGGGACCCTCCAGCTGAAAACCACTGAGTTAGACCGAGTGACTGGTCCGAGCCCCCCATGCGGCTGCCGACTGGCACGGCTTAGCCCACCTGGGGGCTTGTGGCCACTCCACATGTCACGTTGGCATGCAGGCATTTGGTGTCACCCTAAACTAAAGGAGAGGCAGAATGCTCCAGTGGACAAGAACTCATCACCCTGGTCTGTTAGAAAGCATTTAATTTTGAAAAGAGTAGTATAGCCACTCCAAGATGGGCCCTTTATTTTAAGAAGGCTCTGATCTTGTGAAATTAAATCTAGCATTTCCATGGTATGTTCTGCAGAACTTAAGTGCCATGGGATGTAAAGAAGCATTACAGGGAGAAAACAAAAGTCCTATAGCCAAGAACATTTGGGAACACTTAAAGGCTCATATACTGCAGGACTTCTCAGAGCTTTTAATTTGCAAATGTGCACTGGGTATCTCCAAAAAGAGAGTGTATGTGTGTATGTGTGCACGTAGAGGTACATATAATATATAGCTTCCCAGGTTTGATTGACCCCCGCCGACTTTTGTTTTTTTTAATTCAGGAAATAATTGGACTAAAGCTCCAAAGATAAATGTATTGGAAAAACATTGAAGTTTTCTGAAGTCAAAGCTGAATAAAATAAAATGGAGGCTAATAGTGACCCTATAACTCATCTCTGCATGTTAGTTTTAACGTCTTAGTTTCTCATATTTTTCCGATTTTGTTAATTTTTTTTCTCAGAAGAAAAATGGCATCCTCCTTCCCCGCCCCCCCGCCCATATCCATGCTGCATTCATGGGAGACAGAAGTATTGTGTGCATTCTTTGAGACAAGCCACGATAATGGGGGTGACCAAGTCCTTGCGACAAATCAGTGGTGTGTCTGTAACCCAGAAACCCACATGGGGCATTTGTGTTTTAGGAGCTAAAAAAGAACTTCCCTAAATAACCCCACTAAAGTCTGAAACTCCATCTTTGTCAAATGTGGCTTTTGCAAGAGGGATCTCCCAACAGTTCCATATACATTGGTGTGTTTGTGACACGGAAGTGTGGGCATCGTCACCAATCCATGTGCCTAGTGGAAATGCCCAGGTGAGTGAGAATACTCTTTGGTTTGATAATTATTTCTTGCTAGTGATCTGCACCCACTCCCTGCTCAGAAACTTCTGCTACCCCGCAGTGTTTCCAGGGCAGAGTTCTGTAAATCGCCTGGCCTGCCATCATTTAAAAACCTCCCATGACTGGGCCCGGCGTCAGCCTCCACCTCCCCTCCTCCACCTTCTAGGTATGAACACTGCTCCCAACTAAATTCTGCTCCTTTCTCCCCCAGGTGTGTCTTCTGACATGCCAGGTATCCCAGCCGAGGTGCAGGGTCCAATTCCATTTTATGATTGCTTCTCACCAGTAACTGAACTTCGGTTTCCTTACCCGGTGTCTCAGAACAATCACTCTCTTAAAGACTCCACAAAGTAAAGCAAAAATAACAGAAAGAGAGAAAAATTAAGGGAGTGTTTTCTTTCTCGATGGGTTAGATGGGGGCGAGGGGGCTTCAGAAACATCATCTGAGGATGAAATAGCTGACTCAGCTACTGTCCTGCATCTGCCTATAAACTCCCTGTCTTTGAGTCTCGCTTTCTGAACTGTACACAGAGGCTGATGTTACCACCTGGCTCTTAGGGTTTTGATACAATGCCTTAAAGCTTGTGGAGAGCCTAGAACAACACTGGATGCTTAGAAAACTACGTGCTAGCTATCATTATTCACGGAAAGAATTCTAGCAACCAAGGGAAAAAACAGCAAGGTTAAAAAACAAATGTGTGAAAGATATAAACAGCTAACTTGCAGATGCAAAATGGCCCATAAGTAATACTCCATAGTTACTTAAAACTGAAGAATTGTAAAATTGAAGTGAGATTTCACTTGGCTTATCAGACTGGCAAAAATGTAAAAAAAATAGAGAAGATCGGGTGCTGGCAAAGGTCAAGGGGGCTTGGGAACTCAATTGGTATCTATGAAAATTATAAATATACATATGTAATTTTATCCAGCATTTCCCCAGCTATAGAAAACACATGTGCAAAGAACATGTTCAAGAGTGTTCTCTACGTCTAATGGGGAGTAGAGAGAGATTGGAAATGGTCTTCCTGTCCAACAGGGCAATGCTTAAATAAATTATGGTGTATTTGTACCTTGGAAGACTTTGTGGCCATTTAAAAAGAAGGCGGTGAATCTATAGGTTCTGACATGGACAGATATTTACAACACATTCTCAACTGAGAAAAGGTTCTCTGTGTGATATTTTGCTATGGTTCCATTTTTGCACAGAAAAGTGCTAAACAATGATACGTTTCTGTGCTTATGGATAAACAGCCTGGGAACATACCCAGTGAACGCTTAGTGGTAATTACCTGTGGGGAGTACGATTCGGGAGTATGAAGAAGGGCTTGTATGCTTTGTATTTTAAATAGCGCTATATTTAAAAAACAAAATTTTAGCAAAGAAAACCATAAAAGAAAGCCGAAGAAAATGAAGACAAGAATTATAGCCGCTATAATACTGGCTTACTGTAAAGATTAAATAGGTAATGCTTGCACAACATCTAACACAGCGTCTGATACTTAGTAACTGCTCAATAATTGCATCTTCCTTCCTCCAGAGTCCGTATCACACACACCGTCCCCATCCTGTCCATCCCAGTGGTTTTGTTTTTTCCCAAATTACAAGCTCAGTAAGCATGCGATTTGGGCAGGCCACGCTGGCTCAGCAGGCAGAGTTCTCTCCTGCCATGCTGAAGACCCGGGTTCGATTCCTGGTGCCTGCCCATGCAAAATAAATAAATAAGCATGCGATAGCAGTTACAGCCGTGACCACACTGCTCCTATGTATGTCTCCTAAGTATCTGCCCACACGAAGCCCCCAGTCTAGAGAACTCAGCCCGTCCCATTTTCCAGCAGTCCGGTCCCCTGACGCTGCCACCCCGTCACTGCCTGCTGCCCAGCCTTGTCTCCCATCTGCCGGAAGGGGCCTCTCACCACCTCACCATATGAGGCCGTCTCTATCACCACATTCCCAGGGCTAATCTTATCATCTGGGGCAGTGCCACGCTCACCAGTTGGTTTCTCGGCCGTTTGCCTTCACAGCCAAGCTTTCCTGCTTCCTTCCCCCACTCGCTTCCACCTGGCCCTGATGAATTCCATCACGTCTGCTTCGGATCATTTGACTCCCAGTTTGCGAATTTAATTCCAGTCTTACAGAATTTTGGCAACCCTGCTGAATTGGGTGCCAGATGCAGATTTAGTGAGCATATTTTCAGTTCCTTCTTTCTTCATGAAGACACTGAAGAGCATGGGGTCTGGAACTGGTTCCCAGGGAGCTCTAGGAAGCATCCCTCCCCACGTCTGACCCTGAGCCACGGGGCATGGCCCTCCCCAGCCAGCTCTCTCCCCTTCTAGTGGAAAGAGGCATGCTCTGCTCCTCGGAGAAGGGAGCTATTATATTGCATCATCTTCCTAGTCCTACAAGTCCCAACCCAGTTCCCCTCATTTGGACTTGACAGGAAATATATTTGGAGAAAATTACTTATTTCCTCCAGGCCCCTGTCTTCCAGCAGCCATGTGCAGCTCGACAGATGTTCAAGGATTTGACTATTTAATACACACATATTGAGCACTTGCTAGACTGATGTCTACAACTGTGGTCTAGGTTGACTACCTGCAGTAGAATTATGTTGGGGGCAAGGAAAGGTGGACAAATACAGATTTCTGGGCTCAACCCCATAGCTGTCGAGTCAGGCAGCGGAATAAGGTGGAGCCTGGGATTCAGTATTTTTAACTAGCAGCCCAAGGGATTTTTAGGCCTCCAGAATTATCACGTTATCTCATTTCAAACTCATGGGAGACATTTTTATCTCCAGAAGCCAGATGGGGGTGAGCAGCAGAGTTGGAACTCTACACGGGGCTTTTAATTCTCAGTTCAAGGCTCTTGCCACCTCCTGCCGCAGCAGCCCGGGGCCCAGCACCGTGGTTCACGAGCATGCTGTTATGTTCACGGCCCTGATGCAGAACATGTCTGCGTGCCTTCTCCGGTTAAGCCACGCAGGCCCCATGTACGGGCAAGGAAACAGAGGCTCTGAGGGTTTTAACTACCCAGCTTTCAAGGATGCAGCACTGTAAAAGCAGGTACTGGGACCCATGCCCATATTCGATTCTAAATTCTTTGCCAAGCGCTGCCAAGGACCCAATGGAGGCAAAAATGGATTTTCCCTCAAGAAATGAGTCGAATGAACAGAGTGCTCTGGCTTTCGAGTCACAGGCCTTGCCGTTGGGCAAGCCATTGCCCCTCTCAGGCCCTTGGTCTCATCCTCAGTGCAATGGGGTTGGTTGCAGTCAGTGACTTCCAAACTTTAAAAATAGTGGACCCTTCCCCCACTTCCTTTTTAATTCCAGTAAAATTTTACATTGAGTGAAATTAGATATAGAAGTAGAACAGGATATACAAAGGGACAAAATTGGAGACATCTTGAACAGCTCAGGGCTTTCTAGGAGGCAAATCCACTTTTTAGTCGTGTGACCTTGGGTAAATCGCTTCCCTTCTCTGAGTCTGTTTCTTATCTGTAAAAATGGAGAGGAAAATAATTATGTGAGTGAAATGAACTCCTGCATGTAAAATACTCAGCACTTGCATAGCGTGCAGAAGGCGCTTGAAAACTGTGAATTCTTGTTTTCCTGTGATGGAATAGTATATAAAACATGAGAAATTCAGAAGTCACGGAGGCAGTTTCCCAGGGTCATAGAGGCACAATATCATAGGAGTGAATGGTATGCATGGTGAGGCCTGGGCATTTGTCAGTCTGTATATTTCAGCAAATGATTTAGCCCCCACCATGGGTGAGAGCTTGTTCTAGGAAGAAAACTCCATGGGAGGTGAAGGGAACTTTTTAAGGAGATGGGTTTAAATTGGGGGCGTCCCATGGGGGCTCCCAGGGCGAGAAGGCAGAGCAGGCCAGGAGCAGAGGCCAAGAGCTGGGCCTCTGAGGATGCACCCTTGGCTGCCTCCTTTGGTGGGCCCAGCATAAGGCAGGGGCCCAGTCACATCCCAGAGACCAGAGGAGGTGTCAAGACAGAGTATCATGAATTTCTGGCCCAAGGCCTGAGATCCAGTGGATCCCACGGTTTAGTGGCAAGAGGTCAGAGAAGGAGTGCTCAGAACTGGTAGGTTCAGGGGTGGCGAGGCCAAGGGTGAGGAAGAGACTCCAGGCTCCCAGTCCAGCAGGCTACAACCCTGAGGTCAGGTCCATGCCCCACCTACAGCCAAGTCCTCCAAGCCTTCACCAAGCCCTGGAATGGCCTCTGACTTAGAACCATCCGGAAACTCCCTTGCCCGCAGTGCCACAATGACAGGAGGAGTGGAGTATGTGAGAGC
>PVIY010048861.1:0-17047 GCA_004026745.1 Myrmecophaga tridactyla
AAAAAAAAAAAAAGGTGGCGGCTCAGCTTGGCTCCTTAACTCTCCATCTGTGCACACCTGAGATTCCTAGGCCTCTGAGGGTAAAGGGGAGTGGGACTAGGACCCCACAAGTTTCCCTTGCTGTCCAGCTGTTGGGTCATCTCTGTTCCTCGTCCTCCCCTCCTCTCTGGATGAGGGACCCCCCAGGTCTCTGCTAAAACCAGGCACCATGGCAGCCTGCCTCAGGGATGGGGAGTAGGCACTGTGCACAACCCACTGGTCCCTGTGCACGGGGAAAGCAAGCCCGCAGCCCTCTGGGCTCCCCACAAGAGCCTCCGATGTGGGGCTGTGAGGGAAGACCACCCAAGCCTGCTGCGATGGGCGCACAGCAGAGGACACTCATCCCTCTCTCTCCATCCCAGTTTTTCCACTTCAACTGCAGTCCCTGTTGTTTGTTTGTTTAACCCTATTCTAGTTGTTCCGTGGAGCTTAGGTGAAGTCAGCTCACCCTACTCTGCCATCTCCCCAATGTGTACCCAGAGAAATTTTGGAGAGAAGGACCAGCAGACATTGCCATGCGTCTTGCCATGTGAAGAGGAAACCCAGATACCACTGGCCTTTCTTCAGTGAAGGTATCCTTTTGCTGATGCCTTAATTTGAACATTTCCATAGCCTTTGAATTGTAAATTGTAACTTAATATATCCTCTTTGTAAATCCCAACCCATTTCTGGTTTATTGCATTTTGGCAGAGACAGTATTTTGGGTAGATTAGGTTAAATAAAATATATCAATAATATGAATTTCAACTGTCCCTTTTAATTTCATTTTAACTTGGTTCCTAGAAAATTTAAAATTGCGTATGTGACTAGCAGGCTATGTCTATTGGCTGGCACTCCTCGAAAAGGCACTCAGAAAAGAATCTGGGGGTTACCTAACAGTTTCCAGATGAAGAAAGCTCTGAATAAAAGTGCTATGTGAGACCGTGAATTTACTCATACCTGGGAAGGGAGATCACGCCCTACTTTTTCAACTGCATCCTGAATGGCTCATCACTACCCTCCCTACCCACCAGCCACCTTACATGCCATGTTCTCCTCTTTCCTTCTTGTTGCTTGGAATGTTCTCCCTTCCGAATTTGCAGGGCTCATTTCTCTTTTCTTCTCAAGTCAGCTCCATTTCCTTTCCCTCCAAGAGACTTTTCCTAAACCCCCTGCAAAAAATGTTACTCCCAAAGTTCCTATGAAATCTCTAGAACTTCACCCTGCTTACACTTTCCATGGTGTATCTTCTGGTATTCTCTTGCATATTTCACTTATTACCTGCCATCACAACTAGCACAAAAGTTCCATGAATCAGGGATCTTGTTCACATTATTCTCTGCCCATGCCTCAAACAGTCTCACACATACTAGGCTTTCAATAATTTTTTTTTTTTGGCAAATGAATGAATAAAGATGGATTCTTATAGTTCAATGTTGATGTTCTGTGTAAATTTGCAATATAACCTCCTCCTTCTCCTCACTCCAAGACTTCAACAAAATGTAGGTAACATGTCTTGGGTGAGGAAATTCTTTTTGCACGTAGCTGTTGTGGAAAAGGATTGAGCTTCATTTCTGAGTCAGTGCTGTGTGGAACAGAGAAAACCCACTTGGAAACAGAAGCCCCAAACCAGGAGTAACTAAGAAGACTTAAGCCCTAGAAATGTGCAGGAATTGGGGTAGAGCTTTGGACTCCCGAGAGCCTGGAATGAGGCTTGAATGAACAATACTGGGCTCTCAGGGGGCCTGAACCCCATTCCAGACCCTTAAGGAAACGGAAACGACCACTTCCAAGTAGCCCCAAGAGAACTGTGGAGGAATTCTGTAATCCCTATCCCAGAGGAATAATTTGATGGACGTCACTGTTTTCTTCTACACAGCACCTACTTTCCTTCTTCCAGAAACAGCACCCCAATTTTATTTTGGGGGACTCAGTCCTCAGCCAACCTCTGTCATCATACCCCTGAGACAGGATTGTGCATGTGACCAGGTCTAACCAATCAGTGCACGCCACCATCCAGTCACAGTGATTGGTTGAAATATGAGCATGTGACCAAAGTCGATCCAATGAGACTCGATCTAGGAGCTGATAGGTTGGAAGCTTGGGAGTTCTGAAGGGTATTTTTCCCACCAGAAAAAGCTAACGCAGAGAAAACAGGTGAGGGGTAAGAGGAAGACCGAACCCAAATAACACGGTTATTAAAGCCCCTGAATTGAGCCGTGCTTGAAGACAGCTTTAATGGCCAATTTTTTCAGTACAGAGCCAGCAGATCCCCCTGTTGGCTTAAAGCCAGTTTGATGTGGGTTTGATGTTTTATAACCAAAAGCATTTGAACCTATATAATTACGCCTCCTCTTCCCTCCTGTTTATATCTCCCGGTTTCCAGTGGGAAAACCTCACCAGGAAATGAGGATTTCTTTCAGGCTTCCTGCACTGACTCCAAAGAGACCTGGTTTAAAGCCCCAACAGAGAGGCTTATAATTGGCCGATGAGAGCGAGGACCCGAGATGGTGCGTGTGTGCTGACAAATAGGCAGGCAAAACTCTTGGGGTTTTATAATTATGTAGAAAGACCTGTGATTTCTGTAAGGCAGGATCAGCAAATTAAAATTCTCCTAGGAGCTAAGGGCTTCTGAATGCCTGTTTCTGATAATCTTGTTTACGTCCTGGGGCAAATAAATCTGTCTTTTGTTCGGTGTTATTCAACTCTCAGCCCTGTTTGTAATGAAGGGGGTGGAGAATGAATGAGTTCTTTAATTGGCTGTGTTATGGGTGACACAGAGTAAGAAAAAAATGCCCTCCTGGGCGGGCAGGGGGGGCGGTCTGCTCTGCCCTGGGAAATGGCGATAAAACCCTGGGCAGCTGGTGATCAAGTGGCCAAGGGGAAGAAATCCATCGTCATTAGCGTGATCAATGAGCACAGGCTGAGCCTCCGCTAGGGTGGGCCAGGGACCTCTTGAGATACAGAAAAAAAATCAGACAAGGCCAGAGTGAATTTCTGGTTTCAGAAGTCACCTCCCTGCCAAGGATTCTCTGGGGAATGATCCCTCATCCTCGGCTTGCTTTCACTACCAGTCTTGGAGTGGAGGTTGGGAGAGACTCACAGACTAAAGCAAACAGAATGCTACTAGGTGATCAGATAGCTCCCGCTATACAGTGATGCAATAGAAAGAGATTTAATCAACACAAATAATGATGATAACCACAGATATGACATCTAACACGTGTTGAGTGATGTCTCTATGCCAGGCATTGCATTGAAGGCGAAATGCACGCTATTTCTTTGAATGCTCTCAAGCACCCCATGATATAGGTCAGACCCTCGTCCCCATTTTATGATGTGTAAATGGAGACGCAGACAGGTTAAGTGACTTGCCAGAGGTACCCCAGCTAGTAAGTGGAGAGGCTGGCATTCATATCCGTGTCAGTTCTGACCGCAAAGCCAAGTATGCTGCCGGCAGCATCCCACCTTCACGCCTTCATGAAGCTCTGCCCCTCTCTAGCTTGAAGACTTTTCTACCAAGACTTGTACTCTCCTGAGTCTCAGTTTCAACTGTAAAATGGAGATTACAACACCTTTATGTTACTGGGTGCTTGCAATCAAACAAGAGAAACAGGTTAACTTAAGCAAAAAGAATTTTCTAGAAGAAGCTTCTTCTGGGCTTCTTTGGAGGGAGGCTGCTCCAGCTGCCACTAGGCTCAGTCCATGGGGGATTTTCCCCCAACAGGAAGGGTGTTGAGATGCTGCCCTTCCCTCCCGATGGATGGTTTTCTTTAGAACCAAGGCTGACATAGAGTAAGGGCCTGTTAATGATAATTTACCCTTATTCTCATTAATAATAATATCCGGGTAGCGGAAGCTCGTCCTGTCTCCATACAACCATACACATTCTGGGCTGCTGTGCCTGTGGGATGATTTAGACTTCCTTTATGAACGCAGACATAAACCAAGCAAACATATCCTCAAGACAGAAGGATGCTGGCATGTCTTCAGACTGGTCACTAAAGCATGTCCCAAATTGGGACGAAATCAAAACAGACTGCATCTAATTTCTTACCATTCCAAGCAAGAAATTACCTTTTGAAGGGAAACACTGTGACTCTCAAGCTTGTTTGCAAATGCACTTTTTGTGAAGCGTCTTGTCTTCGGCTGGGCTTGCCCAAGGTCTTTGATGGATCGCCTATCCCTGTGAGGTTTACTGGGTTTTTAGAGGGTAGAGGCACAAAGAAGCCGTTTTTCTCTCTTCTTCCTCAGTTCCCTGGGAGACTGTGTAGCCCCACTCTTCATACAGTTGGCTGAATGTGGCATTGGTGGGGAGGATGGGCTGGTAGATCTGGGTCTGAATCCTGGCTCTATTGTTTCCTAGTTGTATAACACTGGAGAAATCACTTTACTTTTCTGGACCTGTGTTTGCTTATCTGCCAAATAGGATAACCATTATTTGCTCCCTAGAGTTTATAGTGGCCTGTGGCGGTAGTTGTTTTTACTCAGAGTTGCTGTTGGCTCACAGGACAACTTTGAACGAATCAGAAACAGGCATCCCTTGTTCTAGCAAGTGCATCTGAGGCCAGGGTGCACAGCTTGCTGAGCAGAGCACAGACAAGATTTTCTCTTAGCCCCTTGGATGGCATCCTTGTGTGGCATACAACCTACCCAGCTGTTTACAGCAGCCCTGCTTTTGCCGCTTCATGAGCTTTTTAACCCTTTTCTTCTACTAACAGACATGGATCCCTTGGTCAAAAAGATGGGAATATAACCCAGTTCTGGCCAATCCCCCTGACAACTGACAGTGGGGATGTGATCCCAACAGGCCAGTTTTTCCCTAGGACTGATATGCACAAGTTGGGAGAAAGCATTTTTTATCTTTTGGGAAAGTGGCAACTATATTCCTTTCCATATGGGATAGGTCTGTTTGTAGTAGGAGGAAATATGGTCAATAAGCAAAGATAAACAGAGTTGGAGAGAGCCATTTTCTGGAGCCAGTTGCTGAAATTGGTTTCTGAAACTCTTCCTCTGATTTTAAGCTCTAACTCTATTCTCCTCTTAGTCATATGAACACAAACATCCCCTTTTATTTTAAGCTACTGTGTGTTGTTTGTCACTTACAACCAGAACTGTCCTGATCACTGGGGAGTTGCCATAGCCTATTATATATGAAAAACTCCTAGTTTCTATGGCCTCCCCATAAATAATATCTATTATTACTGTCACCATGGAAAGAGCAGACAGCATCCATGTAATATGACTCAGAGAGGTTAAGTGATTTGTCTATAATCACATTACTATTAAGTAATGATCTGGAATGAGGGGTTCACCAGGTCCCTTACCTTGAAATATCTCTCCCAAATATGCCACTGTGCTGCATGGAATTCCCACCAGGTTGCTTCTTTGGAGCAAAAGGAGAGAGTTCTTAATTAGATGAGCTCTAGATTTGGGATGTCAGATTATACCACCAGCAGATATCACTAGTTCCTCAGTGGAAACACTAATTGAGTAGGTCATGGTTGGTTGGTTGTTTGTGTTCTTGTTTGCCTAGGAATGATCTCCAATTCCTTCTTAACAGGGTGCTTTAGGGAGCAACTCCTTGTCATTTGGAGATGATTTTAGGCAATTTATGACAAAATAGGTTACAAGCCATTTTTTTAAGCCTCTAACTCATGGCGGGAGACCCACAAGAGTGAGAAAATGTTGCTTTAAATTAATGCCAGAAAATAAGGAACTACAAATAGCACCACAGAAGCCTGAATAGGTAATGAAGTTTGGCAGAAGGTTTTCTGTGAGCCTGTATAAGACATCTGGGTCAGCAGGTAAGCAGATTCCCAAAGACACGGGAATAGATTAGCTAGGGGTAAAAGTTGCTTCCTTGTGCTCTTTTGGGGATGGGGATGGGGGATGCTGAGTTTTCCAGGCAGACGAAGGTTTTGTGGTAAAACAGATGAAGGAGAAAATCAAATTTGAATTAAAAAAAAGGCAAACCTTCCAGAATTTTTTTCTGAGCTTGGGGAAGTGAATGAGTTGGTATGGAGGATGTAAATGGGTATTTTCTTTCAATTGCATTTGAAGTTTTCTGATGTGTTTTCACCACAGTGACATGTGGCAGTTTAATTGGTGTCTGGTAAAGGTTCCTTTTTTCATCAAATAAGCGCTTTATACAGAACAGACCCGTAGACAAATATTACCTCCCCTCAAATAAGCCTTAATGATGGTTTAAAACTATTGATCACCCATGATATGTCGAGTTGTTTTGCACCCATTATACTTAATCCTTACAACGCTGTCTACAAAGTAGCATTTTAATCCCCATTTTATAGAAGGAAAAATAGATTCAGAGCAGTTACTGAGTGGGTGGGCCAGGATTTGAAATCAAGCATTTCTCCTGCTATTTTTCATGTTATTTCTGCCATTAATATGCCACATGGCTTATTTTTTTCTTTATTAAAAAAAAATTACAAACGTAACACCAACAAATAAGGATGTATGTAAAGTAAAAAAAAAAACTCTCAATTAACTAGCCCCTCCCTCCTCCATTTCCCAGACGTAACCTTTAGCTCCAGTGGTGTGTGTGTATGTGTGTGTGTATGTGTGTGTGTGTCTGTCTGTCTGCCCTGGTTGTAGATAATGCCACAAACAATAGACATTCATTATAGGAAAGTCAGAAAATGCAGATAAGCAAAAACGAAGATAAAATGCTACAACTTAGAGATAACCAGTGAGAATATGCTGATGGATTTCCTTCCTGGCCTGTGTGTGTCTGTGTTTCCACATTTATTGAATGCCCCTCACATTACCAGTCCCGTGAGCCCTGGGCTCCTGACCTCAGTCTGGGAGCAGTAAGGGTGATAGCCTTTCCTTCACCCTGCCATGGCCTGTGGCCTTTGTTTTCCTGCATGCAGTGTGTGCATTGTATGTGTACTCACTTCCTATGAGCAAAGCCCTGTGCAAAATCTTCGCCACAACTCTGGGTTATAGTCCCACTCTACAGATGAGGAGACTGAGGCTCCAGGGGGGATGAGAAGGTGCTAGAGATGGGTGCTTGCCCGAGGCCACCCATCTCTGTAAGAGGCAGAGCTGCTTTGCTACTCTCCCCACGGCTACAGCCGTAATGTCCACAGAGAAGTGGGGGTGAACTCGTGGTTAGGGGGCTGTGAGAGGGACAATGTAGGGAGTGGTTCAGAACACAGCCTCTAGAGTTGGTTAAGTCTGGATTCGAATGTTGGCTCTGCCACTTCCAAGCTGTGTGTCCTTGGGAAAGTGACTTCACCTCTCTGAGTTTCAGTTTATCTGCTAAATGGGGATCATTAGCCTGCTTACCTCTTATTTTTCTATAGGATCATTCTATAGGGTTAAATGGACTATTGCATATTAAATGCCCATGAAGAGGTCATACATAGTAAATTACTCAAGAGCCTCTTGTTACTATTATCGTTTCTGGAAAGTCTACGATTCAAGGAGGGTTGCATCTCTCTGGTAGGATTAAGTGGCACTTACTCCCCCAGGGGCTGTGACTCTGTTTTGCCTTCTGATTGCCTGGTGCCATGGCCTCGAGTGACTTTGGAAAAAGCCAAAACTCGCTCATCAGCGCCACAGGCTTCTTGTGTTGCTGGGGGCAACGGGACTGGGAAGGAGGCGGGATTATGGGGGATCCCCCTCCCCCTCTGCACAGCCTGGGTGTGCCTGACCCACGGCTTCTTGGCACTTTTCCTGGTTCTGAAGCCTCCTCGGTTCTGACTTTGGGCTTCTCTTCACTCCTTACCCTTTGGAATTCTTTTCCTCTTTCCTCTCTGCATACCTGATTCTATCCCATCTAATGGCTGGCACAGCATTGTAGATTGTTTAAATGATGGAAACACTGAAAGTCCTGCCCTTTAAATATTCCCTTGTTGGGGACTATTGAGCAGGTCACTCCTCTGGGTCTCCATTGCCTTCTCCTTATAATGAGGATAATATTGACACCAACCCCGGCAGGCCTGGGGAGGAATGAATCCTCGGCAAATGTGAAGCCCCCACATGGCCCTGGCACGTGGCAGGTGCTCAGCCTGTGGCTTTCTGGGGGTGATTATGTCCGAGCACCTCTTCCCTTCTCTAGGGCCTCTCCACTCTGGAAAGGCACAGTTCTCCCTCTGGAGTCTCTTGCTTGGGCTGTCCAAGGGAAAGGCGCTCTTTTCCATCCTGATTCCTTTCCTGATTCCCAGATGCTTAGGGGTTAACATCCAGGCATCTCGCATTCATAGTCCTTTCCAGTCTTGTCTCTAAGCACCCTTGTCTACAAACCATATGGTCTGGCTTCTCCGCTCCCCTGCTGCATGCTGCTTTCCCTGCCACACTCTTTCTGCAGCTTGCAGAGTTCTGAAATGGTTAAAAAAATTAAAAACACGCCAGAACCCAATGGCCACAAGTGATGGCGTATTCGACCAGCACACAGATCATGTCATAGGGTCAGCCAATTTTGCCCCACTTAGAAGCCCTTTCCAGGTCAAATCCAGCCCGGACATGATGTTGACCAACAGCAATCATGGACTAGGACCGTTGATTCCTACTCTCCGCCCCTCCCCAAGAAGAGGGAATGAGAATAGCTCATGTACTTTAGTCACCCATCCATCCTCAGGGCCACCCTGTGTGAGAGGATGGTATCGGTGGCTCTATTTTACAAATGAAGCAACTGAGGCTCAGATAAATCACTGAGTAGAAACCTGATTTGGAGGAAATTGGTTGGAAACAAAAAGTGCAGTTTTATTCTCTGGCATTTTGGAAGTTTGTGGCAATGATGAGCCTGCCTCATGAGGAGCTGGGATGCTGCATTTGATTTTAACAATAAAGCTGACGTGGGGTGCTAGATCACTTTTCCTCAGGACTAACTGTGGGCACAATTAGAGCAGGAAGAGACTGTGGAAAGCACAAGGAGGGATCTTCTTATCTGATGAGAAAGTATTTTCAGCTCTGACAATGTGGACAGTTTGGGTAACCAAGGATTTGTAACAAAATGGAAAGTGTTTTCAGTGGGTAAATGAGCTGGCAAGATTTGCATTTAATTCTGTAAGAGAACCTGACCCATCTAAACATAATCATTAAGTGTGAGAAAATGAGAAGACAATTGGCCAAAAAAAGGGGGGGCTTGGTCACTTTAATCAGCTTATTAAATAAACTTGTCCTATCCAACACTGGAAGGTAGATACTTTTATATCCATGTTTCTGGTAAGGAAATTGAGCCTCAGAGAGACGAAGTGACTCCCCCAAAGTCACAGAGCTAGCACGTGGCAGAGCTGAGATTCGGACCCCAATTTGTGTGAATTTAAAGCCCACTCTCCTTCTGTTTTATTATCCTAGGCCCTGGGCCAGGTCCCAAGAATCCAAAGATGAGTTGAGACATAGTCATCTAGGTCAGTGTTTTGCAGAACAAGAAACTAGCTCACCTAAAGTGTGCCCTGCAGAACTGTGAATCATGGAGAGAGAAAACAACACATCTCCACCGTTCTCCAGCAAGAAACAGAAGGCACTGAACGTGCAAGTCGTGTGGGGGTCCCTTCCTCTTAATTCAGCCTTTATTTTTGCAACCCTTACCTGATGCCCCTATGTGCACCCTAAACCCCAGAGGAGTGAAGGCTCTGCCACTGTTCACCCCATGGTTGGGCTCTGAACTCCAGACAAACGGTTCTGAGCTCTACTCCGAGACTGATGCAGAATGCAAACACTCCCAGCAGCCAACCCCCCATGCCCAAGTCAATCTACCCTGGGGTTCAGCTTTAGGAAGAATAACGAGCAAATCTCTCTCCCCAATTGCAGTCCAAAGGGAACAAGCAGAGCTGCCATCCCAGCAGCCAGCATCACATAAACACAGAGAGGGCAGCCTTTCGGCACTAATGACCCACAGCAGTAGTGCTGCGAAGGGGACCCCTTGTACCCTGCTTGGGGGAAATGGGACCCTGCTCTGAGTCATTCATTTCCTCCCACTGGGCCAGGGGCTGGGCCAGCCCATGGCTGATCAGCACGGGCAAACACCTGGGATTTTGCTCTGACAGTCTGAGAATTGTGGCTTAACCTTCACCTGTACAGCCAGCTCCTAATAATAAGACTGTCATTTATTAATGCCTATCAGATGTTTTCTCTAAATGACCTGTATATTGAAACTACAGGACTTGTGGGGTACAGTCATAATGCTACTTTTATCCCCACCCCCACCCGCAGTTGTACAGTTCCAGGGCTGATTCTTTCCTGGCTCTGGAGGAATCTCAGACAGACCCCTTAGCTCATTTGCTTATATGGGGGTAATAAAAATGTTTTTGGCATCTGTAGTCCCCCAAGCCATTTCAGTTTATTGATGAATATGTCGGATGCAGTGCAATGATCAAAGTCTGGACTTCATTAGCTCAGGCCTGCTGCAGGCGGGAGCTGCAGTGGGAAAGGGGCAACGTTGGTGTCTTGAGATTTCCCAAAGTGAGTGTAAATCTGCCCTCCGACCTCCTCTCCAACCAGGCTCCCCCTGACTCTCCAAAGTTGGTGAGGGCACAGTGGGGAGAGAAGAGGAGGAGGAAAAACATTTCCTGGGATTTTTTTCTCGGCTGGGACTGCTACGAGCTGGCCTCTGCAGATGGACTCTCTCAGGGGGTGTTTGTGTGAACTTTGGAACTCTGTCCCCATTGGCTCCAAACACAACAAAACCTTTATAGGAATATAAAAAAAGATCTGACCTGCCCCCAGATGCAGTCTCATGGATGGGCAGCTTGGCAACCAGATGCTGCCTTCCTGCAGGCGTCGGAGACATCCCCTTCCTCCAGGTCTCCGCATGCCTGAAAGCAGAGCAAGGCCAGGTTTTAGCTGCAACAAACCCTCTTGGCTGAGAGCCTTGGCTCGGACCCCAGCCTGCACACCTGCCTGCAGGTACCCTGGGAGCACATCTCTTGCCTGCAGTTCTCTGACACTAGAGCTACACTCTACAGTTGTCTGATAACAAACTCTGGGCTGGGGTCCGTCACCCCTCAGGAGGCTTTCTTAGGCAGAGCATCTTTCAGATACCCCAGGTCCGCTATCTCCCTCTCCTCCCCTCTTCACCTTCCCACATTCGATTCACAGAAAATGCACAACTTTGGGGGGAGCACAGCTGCCTGCCATACTGCAGCCTCTTCGTCCAGCCTTGTGTCCATTAGACTTCTCAGGCCCGAGTCACACCCCAGTCCCCACAGGGCTCCCTACTCTTTGGGGGACACAAATCAACCTCTCCAAGTGGTCTCCTCAAAGCCCCTCCCACCAGGCTTTGGGTGAGGGGAGCATACACGAATGGGGCAGGAATACATGTCACAGCATTCCATCACTCTCTAAAGAAATCCTCCTTCCAATTTCCCACTCTCCCTACACGTCAGCTTGAACCCTCTTATGCCCTCGGATGAGGCCGGCAGCAAAAGGCCACAAAATAGGATTTTGGCCTCCTCCTTTGCCAGTCCTGCTGGGGGTCTTGCACTTCACTTGGGAAAGGTGGGAAGACCTGGGAAGATTCTCAACTGTCTCAGGGGCCCCAGCCCAATCTGAAGCCATACGTTCCCTTTTAACCAGCAGCCGAAGCTGTCAGTGCCCCGTCCTTATCCTTCAAAATTTGCCGCATCAGTTCCAGAAAGGCCAACTTTCACCTGCCAGCGTCAGCATTTCTGCACCTGAGAGATGTGTCTCAAGAGGAGGGAGACAGCCTACCTACAACAGCAGAAAATAAGTACCAGGGAGCATAGGCACAGCCTCCACAATGATGGGTGGGAGCCGGAATATCAGATTCCCAGATCCTGCACTTCTCAGTTGGAATAATTCTGAGGCATGGGCTCTGCACAGCTTCCCAGAGTTCCCCAAGGAACTGGTGCCTATAGCAGTAGCTGGTTCAAAAACATACTCTTTACTGGTGCCTTCTCTTCCCTGCCTCACCTCCCCGCCCACCTTCCATTACTTCCCAGATAAACTCTGTGTACTGAAATCCTTACCTGGAAGCCCATTTCTGGTGGAATCCAAGCTAAGACAAAGCCCTGGTACACATGCAACATCTCTAGCCCTCATCACAACCCTAATCTTCTCCCAAACTTGCAAGATTTTTCTTTCTTCCACTGAGGAAATGGAAGATCCTAGGGATAGAGTGGTTGAACCATCACGCACGGTAGGACAGGGATTCAACCTCAGATCCACAGTATTCCAAAAATCTGCTTTCTCCATACCATGCTGCTCCTCAACAGCTATCAGCCATTCCCTCCAGCCAGTAAAACACAACCCTTTACATGGCCACCCCATCTTGAATCTTAGCTCTCCCTTGATGTTCACAACTTTAGTTTGAATCATTTGCCCAATGCCATTCTTGACTCAGCACTCCATCCTCCTTCTCATCCTCCCAACTTCCATTTGCAACTTTCCCTCTGGACTCCAGGCTGGGTGTTGTCTTCCTGGCCCTTGACCTTGGCTCACCATCTAGCTCCATTGCCCTAGACTCATCATATGAAATACTCTTCTCAATTGGACTGGGCTCCAGCATTCCTGATGTTGGCACTATCCAGTAGGGATATTGTCTTGGTTGGTTGATAACACAGCTCTCCCTGAAAGTCCTCCTTACTCTATGCCCTAAGAACCTATATCTTTACTTATAGGAAAACTAAATGTACAGCAATTGCTCAGAATTTGAAAGCACATCTAGAAAGTCATGCACACCAGCTGAGCAAACCTGAGTGCCTATGAGGAGAACTTGGACACCGCTGCTGAGACTCCGCTAAGCGGAAAGACTTTAATTGTTCCCAGGCTCCTCGCAGCCACCTAATTTCCTCTAATGAGCGCACACAAAGCAACAAGGAGAGGTACGGGATTGGATGGCAATTCAATGCCTCATAATGCCAGATGAATTGCAGCGGCTGCTCCACAGTAGTGCATCTGCTGATGTCTGGGAGATGGTCTCCATGGATGCTAATTCAATTATGCTGAAACATGGAAGGAAATTGTCAGCCAAATTGCCACCACACTGCCGAGCTGTACCTCGCCTGTGTCCCCCAGTGCTGTTTCCTGCTGATTCAGCAGCAGCCTGCTCTTCCAGTCTGAGAATGACTGGGGGCTGTGTAACCCTGAATCCGGCTGCTTGGTTCTCCAAGCCACCTTCCCATCTTAGACCTCCAAGTAGAGAAGAGACTTTTTATTCATCTTTGTCTTGCCTCCTTGCTCTCCTGAAACACCTCGTTATTTTTTCATTCATTCAACAATAAAAATATGTGACAAGCTTAAAATAAAACATATTTCTGCAGCCAGTAAATACCAACTGAGCATCATCTGTGTGCTAAGCACTCTTCTGAGCACCGAGAACAGAGCAGAGAAGAAAATGGGCACAAATCTGCGCATTTACAAGTTTACAATCCTGCCCCACCTTTTGAGGTAGGATTACTGAGGCAGCCTCAAGACTAGATAATGGGTGAATAAAGCAGCTCAAAGCAGACAGGTCAAGTTGATTCACAGGAGAAAGAGCAGGGTCCAAAGATTAGAGGAGAGAACTAAACAGCTTGTCTGGCTTGGTTTGGAGATTTTAGGGAGTTTGCAAATTAGAGGAGAGAGGAAGAAGAAAGTGAATTTCAACCTTTGCTCTATTTTATGTACAGAGTGCCCCTGCAATCATTTTTGAGATCTTTCAGTGAACGTCATTTCTAAAATATTTTTTTTTCACAGAATCAATCAATCAGAAAATATTTACTGAGTACCTACTCTGTTCCAGGTACAAGACAAATGCTGCCTTTGCATTATTGGATATAGAATTCTGAGAGGAAGAGAGACTGAACACGTGATAGATACAAATACAAGAGGGAAGGGACTTCATCTGGATGGTGGAGAGGGCTTCATTGAGGAAGTAAGAGTTATGCTGAGCCCTGAAGGATTAAGAGTATCAGGCAAAGAGCTGGAGATGGAGGGTAGGAATTGTTTCAGGCAGAGAGAATTGTACTTGAGAAGCCCACATAGAATGAAAGAATGCAGCTTACTTGGCCACGTATGTAGGTTTGAAAGTATTATGTACCCCAGAAAAGCTATAGGGTATTAATCCTACCTTGTGGGAGAGCCGCTTCTTTTAATTATGATTTAACAATGCATGTTGGAAACTTCTGGGTATGATCTTTTGATTAGATGGAGATGTGACTCCACCCGTTCTAGGTGGGTCTTGATTAGATTACAGGAGTCTTCAAAAGGGGAAAGATTTTGGAGAAACCTCAGAAATGACAAAGTCAACAGAAACATCAGAGCAGCGCTGATGCAGATGCCAACTCTTGGAGAACAGAGACACTGATGTTTGGAGATGCTTGGAACCCAGGAGATGTGGCCATGGGATGTTAAGCAAGTCAGAACCTGGAGAGACCTAAGGGAACCAAGAAACCAAAGCCAGCTCCAGAGAAGTAAAATGAGGAACCCTCACAGGAATAGAGGCTGAAAGCAACAGAGCCCAGGAACAAGGGACCAGCAGATGCCAGCCATGTGACTACCCAGCTGACAGAGGTGTTTCTGACCTATGGACTGTCCTTGAATTAAGGTGTCCTTTGCTGGACACCTTAGTTTGAACATTTTTATAGGCTTAGAACTGTAAACTTGTGACTTATTACATTTCCCTTTTAAAAGCCATTCTAGGGCAGTGTGATGGTGGCTCAGTGGCAGAATTCTCGCCTGCCATGCCAGAGACCTGGGTTCGATTCCCAGTGCCTGTCCATGTATAATTAAAAAAGCAAAAGCCATTCTAGTTCTGGTATATTGCATTCCAGCAGATTTTGCAAACCAAAACACTATGCCTTCCCCATCAAGAGATATAATGTTGGGAACTCCCCCACCAGACTCTTCTCAATGCCTTGTTTCTGGAACACAAGGCAAATTGAATATTCCCAGGTGAGTTTCTATCGGCTAGGCTAAGCCTGTCTCTCTACCACCTCTGCCATTTGATGCATATTGTCAAGGTGAGAAGCTAAGAGGAAGATGATGGTTGTTGGGGCAATGGAATTAGATTGCTTTTCTGATGGGTCGTTTGGCTCTCTGAACTGGGGTTTCTTTATCTAAGATTCTGTGTGGTGGTGGCTTCAAAGCTAAAGCATGCCAGCTAAGCTTTGCGCAGATTCCACTATATACCACAAGCACCTATGGTGTACCCAGTTCTGGTCCAGCCCTGAGGTTACAAAAATGAGCAGCAGACATGGCTTAGTTCTTGCCAGATGTATAGTCCAGGTGGAAGGAGATGGTCAAGGTAAAAGATCTTCACCATACCTTAGCGCCTATCCTAAGGTCAATGACAGTGTTAGTTTAGTTTGTGCCCAGAATCTCTACAGAAGGTGCAACAGACCTGAGTGTGAATATCAGCTCTGCCAAGTCATAGCTGTGACTTTAGGGAAGTTAATTCTTCTGAATCTTGCTTTTATCACCTGTAAAATGGGGGTGTTAACGCTCACCTCAGAGGACTGCAATGAAGGTGAGCGATAAGCTGCGTGTCTCCATCCTATTGAACAAGCAGGATTCAAGAGGATGCAAGAAAGCAGCCCAATTCTTCTCTCCACTGTCCATTGACAAGGCCGGCGCTTTCTCTGCCCCTGGGTAAAATTTTGAGGAGCCTCCATCATTTTGTTGGCATTCCTGGATAGTAAAATGTCCCACAGTCATTTTACTCACAGAATAGTTCCATCTCAGTCATTAAGATATCATTACAAAATGGTTAAAACTCTGGGTTTCAGTTCATGTAAAGTCTTCTTTCAAATAAACTAATTGTGAAAAAAAGTCTTCTGAAATAATGGGAGAAATCTGAATACTGACTGAATATTGGATGAACTTAAAGACTTGCTAATTATGTAATGGTAAATACAGTATGTAGAGATGTATGCTGACCTCCTAAAGATGACATAATGTGCTGTTTGGGGTTTGCCAACAATCTTGTGACTTATGGGGGGAAAAGGTTGGGGAATACGTGAAATGGGACTGGCCGTGTGTACTTTATTACTTTCCCTACTTTCATAAATGTTTGAGAACTTCCATAAGAAAAACGTTTGAAAAAGATGTTAAAGCCTCTCCCCCAGGCAACCACACATGACTGGCAGCTGCTGTAGCACAAAAGACTGGTGGGCATCGCTCATGTCACAGACTTTGTAGGTCTGTGTATTTATTATAACAATTCCTTGGCTGAAGGCAGTGTGTTGCTCTAATAAAATCAGAGTATGTGGGAGGCAAACTTCTAGTATGACCTGCAATCTTTTCCTCCTTCTGCTATTCATGCCCCGTGCCAATCCGTTCCCTTAGGGCTGAACCAACTGTCTCATTGCTAATGAATAGAATATGGTAAAAGTGATAGATGTCACTTCTGAGATTAGGTTATAAAAGACTGGCTTCCATCGGGCTGGCACTGTCTCTCTGGCTCTTCTCGCTTGCTGTGATGAAGCAAGCTGCCATGTTGTGAACAGCTCTATGGAGAGTCCCACATGGCAAGGAACTGAGAGGCACTAAATCCTTCCAACAACCATGTGAGTGAGCTTGGAAGCAGAGTCTACCCCCTACCGAGTCTTCAGATGAGGCTGTAGCCCAAGCCGACATCTTCCCATTGTAGCCTCGAGAGATCTCCTGAGCCAGAACTTCCAGGTTAGCTGCACCTATATTCCCGAGCCATGGAGACTGAGAT
This sequence comes from Myrmecophaga tridactyla, assembly GCA_004026745.1. Classification (NCBI taxonomy): domain Eukaryota; kingdom Metazoa; phylum Chordata; class Mammalia; order Pilosa; family Myrmecophagidae; genus Myrmecophaga; species Myrmecophaga tridactyla. The sequence continues at coordinate 16,649 of PVIY010048861.1, forward strand.
AAAAGAAAATGTTGTTTTAAATCACTGAGTTTTGGAGAAATTTGTTATGCAGCAATAGATAACTAATATCATATATTAGGACACATTTCAGACACATGGAAATAAAATTTCTTGCAGAGGGGGCACCTCTTTCTCATTCACACAAAGATGTTAATATTGGTGTGGGTGAGTAGTAGCTCTGCTTCTCCTCTCCCTCAGCTCAGGAATTAGGGAAGGGGGTTGTGGACAGCTTCCCTATGTCCTTACCTTCTCCCTACTTGCTAGCCAAAAGCTTGAGTCAGGAGGGAGGAGAAATGAGGGCAGGAAAGGGCTTCCTTGACTAGCACTGTCACAATCTGGTGTTGGCACTCTCTGCTTGGCAGGTATTTAAAGATCCCCACAGCTTGGTAGGTATTCCAA
>PVIY010048862.1:0-17033 GCA_004026745.1 Myrmecophaga tridactyla
TTCTCTTCCTCCCAGACTGCTCTACATAACAATCTCCACAGTTTACTGCCACCACCCTGAGGCCAGCTGCTCCCAACAAATTCTGCAGGTCTTGTTTTAACACTTGGCTCCTACAGTCTCCACACATGTATATGTATTTGTTTGAGTCCTTGTATTAAATTCTTTTGGGTGTAATCCTGTTTTGAGAAATGCTAGGTCATATGGTAATTCTACATTTAACATTTTGAAGCACTTCCAGGTTGTTTCCATAGCAACTGAGCCATTTTACATTCCCATCAACAAAGCAGTTTTTCAATTTCTCCACATGTTGGTAAATACTTGTTAATTTCCATTATTGATTTTAGCCATTATGGTTGACATAAAGTGCTATCTCACAGTGGTTTTGATTTGCATTTTCTTAATTATGTTAATCATCTTTTCATGTGCTAGTTAGCTCTTTATCTTCTTTTATTAAAGTCCTTTGCCTACATTTGAAGTGGGCAGTTTATCTTTCTGTTTGAGCATAGAAAGTCTTTATATATTCTATATTTTCTAAGACTTTTTTGGTTTTATTGCTTATATTTAGGTGTGTAATCCATTTTAGTTAATCTTTTATATAATGTGAAGTAGGGATTGTAGGGAGAATATGGTTTAAGCATTTGTAAGTTTGCTCTGTGTTTGCATGTCATCAAGCAGTGTAAAACCACTGTGCTTGTCTGCTTGTTTGTCTGTTTGTCGACTTTTTGCTGAAAACAGCATGAGAGCTGAAAACAGCTCAAGATGTTTGTCTGCCTTGTTGTGTCATTTGCATATTTGCCTGCTTTGCTTATCTGTGCCACTTACATATCTGTCTGCATTGATTATCTGTGGCATTTGCTTATCTGGAACATCTCCTCCTACTCATGGGAAAATTCCTGCTTTGTTCTTAAAATTAAAGATACCTCCTGAAGGCAAGTGGGAACCTCCCCTGATAGTCAAAGGATAGCTTAACTCCAAATAGCCCCTTTACCTGATAAATAGCCAACAAAAAGTAAGCTGGGGACTCTGACTGGAGACAGAGTCTTCCGTGTTTTCTGACTTTCTGTGAAAGGTTTTTTCTTCCTGTGCTGATTCTTTGCTGGACAAAGAATCTCTCTGCCACAGAGATCTGACTTCATTCCTTAGATTTTGGATAATCCAATTTTCCCAGCATCATTTGTTGAAGAGATTGTTTCTCCCCATCTAATCATCTTCATGTCTTTGTGTGAAATCAATTGACTACAGAGGTGAAGGTTTATTTCTGGACTTTCCATTCTATAACACTGTTCTGTATGTCTATCCTTATGCCAATTCCACACTGTTTTGATTACTATAATTTTATAGTAAATTTTGAAGTTAAGAAGTATGAGTCCTCCAACTTTGCTCCTCCTCTTCAAGATTATTTTGGTTCTTTTGGAAATTTGTATGAATTTTAGGATGTTTACTCCATTTCTCCAAAATGCCATTGGAATTTTGATAAAAACTGAATTGAATCTGTATAATGCTTTCCATAGTGTTGTAATTTTAACAATATGAAGTCCTTGATTTTGTTAACAGAGTGTCTTTCCATTTATTTAGGACTTTCCTTCCTTTTAGCAATTTTTAAAAATTTTTGTTGTACTAGTCATTTACCTCCTGGATTAAATTTATTCTCATGATTTTATTCTTTGTGATGCCATCATAAATGGAATTTCTTTCTACATTTCCTTTTCACATTCTTCATTTCCAAAAGAGGATTCATTTGTTGATCTCATACCCTGGAAGTAGAGATTTTCTACTACTTAGGATCCTGTTTTTTAATGAATATTGATAGTTTTACTTTCCCCTTTTCATTTGGATGCCTTTATTTATTTTTTCTCGTTTAATTGTGTGCCCTGTAATCTTTTGTTTAAAAGTAGCTTTTGAATAGTATAAAGTGGTGACTCTGAAAGTCAGAAGCTTCCTCCTTCTTAGGGTCTGTTTGTTGTTGCTGTAGCCATTGTTTGTTGACTTTTTAAAACTATTTTTGTAAAGTCTGTGTTTTAATCATCTGACATCTCTGAAGTATCTGCTCCTTTAGCTCCTTTGTTTTCAGGTACTATTTTGACACAGGTTTCCATGAATGTTGAAAAGCAGAAAATGGAAAGGGAGAGACAGAAGGGAGGGGAAGGGAGGGGAGAGGAAGGGAAAGGAGAGAGAGAGAGAAAGAGAGATATATGAAGGAAGGAGGGATGAGGGTGGGTAGAAGAGGGAAGGGCAGGTAAGGGAAGGCAAGAGAAGAAAGAAAAGAAAAAAGTATTTCTCAGATTTTGAATACTGGTTCGGTGTTGGACCATCATTCAATGCTTAGCCAGGGTAATTGCAACTATGCCTTAGCTTCTATCTCGTTTTGTTCTCTGAGCCTGGTGATTAGCTGGAGTTGCAAATGTAGGGTTTTCAGGCCTTTTCTAATAGTGTGTCTAAGCCCTGGGTATGAGTGTGACTTTCTAAATTCTCTGGTGCCCAGGGGTAAGTTTGAATGCCTTGATTTTACAAAGACACTTTTTTCCCCAGCTTTTCCTCCCAGGCTGTTCACGTTCCATTTTTTTCCTTTGGTACTTTATTGCTTGACACTATTGTAATATTTTGTTGTTTGTTTTAATAATGTTTTTGTGGACTGCCTACCTGTTTTTGGTACTGAGTGAATTCTGAATAAGGTGAAATGCATACCAGCACCTTGCATCATCATTCAGGTCAACTTCAGTAACCTAAAGACAAACACAGTTCTTTGAGAATAAAGTCTACTCTATTCCCTCTGTAACAGCATCCCAGAGTGGGACCTGGGCTGTCTTCTTTCTCTTCAAGACTGCTGCCATGCCAGGGAGTGTGTTTGACAAGGTCTAGTAAAAATGCCACAAAGCTCTCTTACCAATTTTATTTTGCCATTTTATTTATTCAGCATTTGATTACTTGGAGAAACTTTCAGCAGTTTTCCAGAGTTTTCACAAAGTTGATTATGGCTGTCTTAATTTTTTGATGTTTTTGTGCAAGTATGAAGCTTTGGAGCTAAGTATTCTGCCATTTTTGCTGACATCATTCTACATGCATATTGGAATGTTTGTTACTCTCTCACACATCACTATCTCTAATTTTTTAAATAAATATTTTTTCTCCCTGGTTCATGTTGCATGGTTGATATAGAAAGTTCAATGACCTTTTCTTCTGAATTATCTTTTCCACTCTTAATGCCATCCAGTTTTTAACCAGATAAGGGTGATGGATTCTATTGCCTGATATGCTCAATGACAAATTCCTGAGACACCAGCATTTCAAAGAGAGAAAAAGTTTATTACTAGGCATGTAGCAGGAGATCAGATGACCTATTGACCCAAAAACCTGTCTCTCTGAACTGCAGTAATTCTGATAGTTTTATAGAATTAAAAGATTATAGGAAAACTTGAAATTCATTTTTAAAAAGAAATGTAGTGGGCAGAAATATTTCCATGTAATTCTATTTATTTCTCTCTCTTGCTGAGTATGGAGAAAGCTAAAGCTTTGAATTCTATTTTGCAGGGTGCCTGTAGTAGGAGTGTTTGTATTAGAAAAGAATGAAAAATATATCATCTGTATCCATTCATCTTGGGACAGTGTTTCCCAGACCAGGAAGGAGTCCAGAATTGAATAATTTTTGCCATGAAAATCTGTTAATTTAAAGAAATGAATGGATGGGAAAGGATAAAAAAATTTTTTGCCACTGTCTTCATTGTGCTTCAGCCATAAATATGATTCAGTCTTCCTTGGGCCATAGAAATCTATTCTGATGTTTAGTTAAGAAAATGCAACATTATGAAGAAAGTTTTATTTGACTTAAGACCATGATCCATACTTCACTTTTGCAGTTCTAGGATTAATAAAAAAGAAACTTTGGTGATTAAACAGAGTACACTGTAGATTTGTATTAGAATACATAGCAAAAGAAGAAATACATGTATATATTTTTAGTATTAAAAACCAGTCTCTTAATTCTTTGAAAGAAAGGTAATTCTTTTTATTGCCTCCTTGAAAGCTTGTTTGGCTTGCTTATTTCATAGAGTATAAATGAAGGGGTTCATCAAAGTGATGACTGAGGTGTTGAACAATGACACCACCTTATTAATGGCCATCCCTTCCTTTGCTGGTTTGATATAGATGAAGATGAAACTTCCATAGGTGATGGAAACAATGACCATGTGGGAAGAACAGGTGGAGAAAGTCTTTTTCCTTTGTTAAGCAGAAGGAAGTCTTAAAATGGTCTTGATGGTGTGTGTGTAGGACAAAATCACTCACACTAGCGTGACTATCAGGTTCAGCACAGCCATGATTAAAGCAAGTTGTTCTATGAATTCCGTGTCTGAATATGTGATCTTCAAAAGAGGAGAGGCATCACAGCCAAAATGGTCAATGAGATTGGAGCTACAGAAATCTAGCTGAACTCCCAGGCGAAGAGGTGGGAATATGACAATTAACCCAGTCAGCCAACAGCAGAGGACAAGTATTTGAATGAAGCAAGCCTAAAAGCCAATACTTTTATCCCCAGTTGTCACGTTGTATAAGAATCTAGGAATAGAGAGAGTTGGAAATATTTCTAAGATGGAGATATTCCGAAGGAAAAAGTAAATAGGTACTTCGAGGTGGAAGTCACCTCAAATGATTAGATGTGATTAGATGTGGAGCAACAGTGAAAATGTAGGTGAGAAACAAATAGTGACAGAAAAAATGTGGGTCATCTGTTAGTCCTACCAAGATGAATGTCGTTATTGAAGAATGATTTCTCATTACTCTCTTCAGGTATATAAGGAGCACATGTTAATAACTCATAAAGTTGGAATCTGAGGAATAGTGCATAAAAATGACGTTTCAATATTCTATACAGTGAAAACCCAAGCAAAGCATTAAATTCTTCAATAATGCTGAGGTACAGATGGTTGCCTCCTGCTTCATTTCTCTGGATTCTGCCTTACCCAGATCTTTAGAGTTGGGTTTTTGGAAAATATCCACCTGAAGTTTCAGTTCCATTGCAATTACAAGATCAATTTTTAAGTAGAAAGAAAGTATCATGAAGGTATATCACACCATTGAAATTAGCACAGGTGTTATATAGTGATTGCCAGTGTAGAGCAGAGAATCTGTAAATGTTGGTTAAATGGAAAAAATGTGCATCAAAGTTTTTATTTCTCCATCTGTCACATGGATAGCACATCAAGTCATTTTCATATCCCGTGATAAGGAAATACCACCGATGTCTTAGCTGTACATTTTTCCATGCTTTGCAACCCTCTTTCCCTTCAAATAATCACTGCTTAGTAATGTCACCCACATCCTGGAGTAACCTTTATTGTTTGGCTGGCTGACATGGATGTCATGACCCAAAACTACCTGAATTTTCTTGAATCCCAGGGATTTCTTCTTTGCACCCTGTTTATAATCATATGCTGAAATATTCAAACTTGTGCCCCTCCTATGTATTAGTTTGAATACTCTCTGCTTTGTTTCCTCCTCTGAAATCCTGTTTCAATATCCAGCTGATGCTTAACATCCCACTTATCTCTTTCCTTCCCAGAATACTGAAAAAAAATGAATGTTCTTTCTCAGAAAATAGAATCATGCCTTAGCCTACCATGATTTTTGGTGGGGACCTCTCATTTACGCCCAGATATTTCAGTTCACAAATGCCTTCTGAAGTTACCTTCCAGCTCCTTTAATAATAAAAAATGTATATACTCCATGGTAGGCAGAGGTGGGATAATTCCTTTGGGGTAAATAGCCATGACTTATTTCTCTAAAGATTTGCCTTGCTCATGGGAATATTTCTAAGCACTGCTGCATTTATCTCATTGTCTCAGGTTCCCTTTCTGTGCTACAGCACTCTGATTCAAGGATGGACTCATTCTTTGTTTATTCCTCCAAAGAACAGTTTATCAGCAGGATTTAATATTTAACAAGGATTGAGTATGGCATGGAGAATAAATTAAACTTGGCTATTAAATACAAATATTCTTAAAAACTAACAAATTAAATCCATCCTTATGAGGTCACGTATGTGATTTCCTTTGTATATTACTCTTTCTGAGGATCATATAAAAGAATCCATCTTTCACTACCTCTCAGGAAGCCCTGGAGTAGTTTTTTATTTCTGACATTTCCTCCCTTCTCAGTAATGGGGAAATATTACACATCTAATTGTCAGAGGTGGAATATATCCCTCATCTTCTGGATCCAAATATATAGAATTTCCAGAAAAGTTGTCATTTTAGAAAATTGGTCAATAATAATAAACATTAATTAACTAAAATGTTAGCTTTTCAAATGTTTCCTAACCACAGACAATACCTGAAGAAAACCTGGGTTTCTTCAATAAATGACTCAAATAAAATCTACCATAAGACACCAATTATTTTGTAGTATGAATGATTTTTATGTCATGTTCTTAAGATATTCTCCACAAAATGACTTGCATTGCTTTCCACTGACATAGAGAAGGTGTTTCTTTTCGGTTCATAGAGATGCCATTATGGCAGGGTTTATAGACACCCTCATAGAAAAATGTTGCTTACCTAGGCTATGGGAGAAATGATTTTACTGTGTTTTGGCAGATATTTAGTAAAGTATACTCACAAGATGCTAGCTCTACCACACAAAAAGTCAGGGTTTCTTGGTAGTCACACCTCTTTCCACTTAGTGCTTCTACTGTCTTTCTCTTCAGCTCCCTCTATATTCATAACCCAGACTCTTTGAAATTGATGTCTTCATGCTCACCAATACATTGAGGCCAAATTAATATCAACTATGGTAGCATATTTTCCTTAATTTTCTCATTTCTATATCTTTAAAAAATATAATCTTGTGTTCTCTATTTTGAGGAAACAACTGGATTGAAACAACTTTGCATCATTATTTGAATGACTGCTTTAAATGATAAATTATGAATACAAAGAAATTATATTTAGTACTGGAGCTTAAGGTTATATAGAATGACTTCAGATGCTTAAATTCTTCAATATAATTTAACCTAATCAATAAGTATTTCATACTTACATATCAGTAGTTTCCCATCAATTTTGGACACTGTAACTCAAAATTTCTTCTTGGTTTCATGAAACCAGGAAGGGTGCTACAGGCTATATTTCTGTTTTCTGTGATGTACTTTTCATTCATACATGCTCTTCCAGGTAAGAGTCCTACAAATGCAAGGTGAGACTCAAGGTTACCTTTGGATGAGACAGCACAGAGACTGCACCACTTTTCCCCTCACCACATCTAGAATGGAATCTGATCAGAGATCTTATCTCATTAAACCAGGAAATAATATTTTTTCCCTCTTCTGGGGCTTAAAGAATGGGCAAACAATGGCAAATGTATGTTAACAACTATCCTTTGCTTTGATGGTGAAGATGGTCTCACCTCTCTGGGCAATGAAATCGGTTGCCCTAAAATTGTCATTAATGGAAATGGCCTATGTTTTATTGGTTTAATCTGTCCAGGTGCCTGGAGAATAACTGAGGATAAAACAAAAATGTCCCTAGTGATTTTACTCAAACTACTAATGAATCTACAGTGAAAAGAACTCTGTCTAAAAAATGAAGAGAAAAATATTAATCAGCACCTGTGGGACTATGTGCACAGAGACAGGAAATGCCATAATAGCATCAATTGCACAACAAAAAATACAGATGATAAAGTGAAAATCTGATTATTATTACATTGCCTATTGATGTCTTCATTTAAATTTAGGAGAAAATTCATTCAGGATATGCTAGGGCTTGTCTGATGATTTCTGTATTATAGGACATGTGCAATGTCCGAATCCTAACTTGGTTAAAGTTAGAACAATGTAATGTCATTTTCCAGTATCCATCCATCTTCTGCATAGGTGAAATATGCAAGTGAAATGGGAATGCAGTGAGAATAATGACCTCTGAGTCCTTCAACTCCTTTATGGGGGCACTGATCTCTACAGTCCCCCAGGGATGCTGTGTTGCTTTTGATTTACTATTTTCCATACTTTTAGATACTTCCACTTGACCTTTTGTTGTCCTCAATCCAGATCTCAGAGAACCAATATTGGAATTCTGCCAGTTGCTGAATATGTATATTTCAATTATGCAGTCTTGAACTGAGCAGTTACTACTGGACCCACTGTGAAATGGATCTGATCTAACATCAGACATCTCCCTTCCTCTTACTAGTGGACCACCATGATGTCTTGAGACTCCTGGAATTAGTATCCATTCAGAGTCAACATCTAGTATCTCCTGAAAAGACTCATTGTTTCCTTTTTCCTGTGCCCAGTTTCCCTGATCAAAGGCCGTAGATTCATTTGGAAAACATTGAGAGAAAGATTAATACTATAAGTTTTTGTCAGTGTAGTAGGTTCCTTCTTCAAGGGGACCCATTCTCCCCTGCAGTCATAGTCTGAAGCTGGCTCAAGTCTGGGAAATGATTGAAAGGTCATAAACCTCTTGTTTTCATGAGTCCAATTAGACTTCTGTTCATTTTACCTGCAACTTTTGTGCATATATAGGTCAAGAAAGAATTTTTTGGATTACCCACCTATTTTCTTTTGCGGACACCATGATCAACTAGCCAATATCATTGGTCTCTGAAGGTCAAATTTTGAATACTGCTTTGACTCCACTGCCCATTATGGCATGATAATCATGCCTACCTTGTCTTGGGTGATTAAATTCTGCTACTGGTTCCTGAAATCCCAGGATCTAATCAACCCCATTACATTTAAACATCCTAGTTCTGTGGCAGCAGTACCTATTCTGATTTCTGACATATACAGAATGGTGAGTTCTTCAAGGATCTGGGCCTTCCCTCAAAAATTTATTTTTCCTAGTTGTGGGGAGTCTGTTTGGATTCTCTGGGGTTGCCTGAGAAGTTCTTGCATTATAAGTCCACTCTAATATAATCTCTTTGAAATTTTGGCTGCCTTTCTTTCTAGTATCTCAAGGTTGTTCTAGAATTTTCAACTTCATTTATTTTATGATACCTTTTGGTCTATGTTTCAGTAAACTAACCAAACCTACTATTAGAGATGTTTCTAACTCCTAGAGCTACAACAGGTTGACAATTTCTTATAAAGGTAATCATAAGTAAGACCCTACAATCCTAATGGCAAATATTTACCCAAGATAAGTAAAAAAAATTTGCACAGAACTCTTGTATGTTTGTAACAGCTTTACCTTAATAGCCAAAAATTGAAAACTATTCTAATGTTTGTCAACTGATGAATGGATAAACAAATTGTGGGGTGGTGGAAAACTACTTATCAACTCTTGATACAAACAATGGCACTAACAAATGCATCATGAAAGACCATGCAATTCCATTTTTAAAATTCTGGAAAAGGCAGCACTATAGCAACAGAAAGCAAACTGTTTGTTGTCAGGGTCTGTATTTTGAGGGAATAAATGGATTACAAAGGAACTGTGGGAACTGTTTTGGTGGATGGATATGTTCTTCATGATTGTGATGTGGCTCCACAGGTACATTCAATTTTTCAAGTAACTGACTTTGAAATGGTTTATTTTATAATTTGTGTATCACACCCCAATTAAAGATCATTAAAAAACAAGACTATGACAAAAGAAAGGAAACAAGAGACGTGGCGTATTGAAAACACAAGTGTTTCCAGAAGGAAGAAGTGATTTCTTGAATTATACACTGCTGTAGATCAACTAAGATGATTAATCTTTGGTCATTGCTTTTAGCAATTGTTGACCATAAAAGAGATGCTTTTTTAATTTGTGAGGGCTGTGTGAGAATGAGAGGGGATGAATTGGAGTCAGGAAATACAGAACTGTTTAAGGAAATATTGCTGCAAAAGTCTATGGAGAAATGGAGTTGTTCCTAGAAGTACAGGTGGTGTAATGAGAGAATATTTTAGAATCTGAAAAATATATACATGCTTTTAAGAGCATGAGAATGATATGTTTGGGAGGTAAAAGTCATGATACAGGAGAAAAGGGGATGGATTATGGGAGCATTGTCTTTGTGAGTGGTTTTTAGACCTTCTACACAGTGGAAGGGATAATTTTAGGAGAGGTGTTCTTCAATGCATATTGCCTTATGAAATTTCTTTTATCCTTAACTTTTCATGGTTATTTATCTCACACATGGGCATTTACACTTTTGCATTACCTGTACTGTCTAGCCAAATGCTAGACATACATTCAATACCTATTGATAAAATTATGAACAAAATATGATTTGAAGCCAGAGAAGTCTCTAGGACTGATTTTCTTTTTTCCTAGAAAAATGATGATAATTATGTGGTAAGAAAGGCATCAACTTTTTTTTTTCTTTTCCTTTTGTCTCTCTTTAGATTTCTTTGGGATCAATTGTACTGACAAATAATGCATTCCCTTGGGGTCCTGATTCTGAAAGGATTAAAGAAGAGCTTTTATTGCCATCTTCAGGAACAAAAGTTAAATAGATTTTTGAGAAATAAGCTCCAGAGAGCTGATGTGGAAGATGCAATGGGAGCATTGAACACAAGTCATCAGCAGGCTAAGCAGAAGTCCAACAGAGCTTTAACAATGGTGTTGAACAGCATCCTTGCACTGGATAGACTATAAAAGAGATCTCCAAGTTTTCTTTCAAATCTGTGATTTATGTAGCCATAGATCTTTCTCAGCATGGTAAAGTAGTTACCATTTAACTTGAAGATTGCATTTATTTTGATTTCTCACGGAAGGACACAATTGAAAAAGGATTCTAGAGGCCTAGAGGGGTGATCTTGGAAGGTCCTTCATGCATTCCCAGCATCTTCTTTTTCCCCTTAGAGACTGTAATTTAAGATCTATGAGATCAGGAATCTTGTCCTTTCCTATCTGTTCAGTGTTATATTCCAGTGCTACAGTCAAACCCTGGTTCAAAGTATTCACTCAGTAAATATTTGTTTAATGGAAAGGTGAAAGGAAGAATACAGATCTTGGATGGAAACAGGGGAAATATTTCCTATACTTTCATTAACTACATCATTACTATTCTCCCTTCCTCTATAACTCTGTACTTTAGGACTTGCCATGCCCACACCATTATCTTCTTAATCATTCAGATAGATATGCAAATGTGGTGCAGGCACTAAGTGACACCAAACTAGACTATATCTAATTAAGATGGGAGAATATGATTTCACAAGTATTTCTGGGAATAAGTTATGAGGTTCAATGAGGAAACAATTTAGAATAATAAAAGCATCCATAATCTTGTATTATTGATCTTTTTTGAGACTTCTTATAAAATGAGTTCAGGTAAGGCAGTCAAGTCAGATTCTACAATGACAGCTAGTGTAGAGTGGTAAGTAGGAATTGGATCTTCAAGAAATGCAGGCAATTACAAATAAGAGGTAGAAACACTCTATTGAAGATCTAAAAATAAACACATCATATAAATAAAGGTTCAAATTAACTGCTGGAATTTCATACAGATAAATACGGTAAAAATTACAGAAGTAAAGGGAAAAGTATTTTTTGTTGTTTTTGGTTGGTTTTCATCAGCACAGCAAAATTAGATTAATGTCAAAGAGCATTTGTGCAGTTTGTCAGAGTTCACATTAAATTATCTAAAAGGAGTCAAATAAAAGGATTAGAAACAAAAGATGTTTTGTTCAAGTATTCAAGCAGGTAAAAAAATAAAGTAATATACAATATTAGGCCCATATCTGAAGGGATGTTAATCACCCACATTTTCTATGACTAGCTTTTTGATGAACTGTGAGGATTAACATAAAAATATGTCACATTGGAGAAAGCCGACCATTTTCCTAAGAGAAAACAAACTTCATTAAAAAATAAAACTCATTTTCCACTAGCTTTATATAGAAATGCCATATCACTAATAAGCCTTTAGGTCACCAACTTTGTTTTGGCCCTATTACAATTCTTGAGAGGCTCTCTTGATATATGATATTTGTTCTAACACTACCCAAATATGCCTTGCCTTTAATAAGCCTAGAAAGAGGTCACAGGCATCAATGTACATTCTGCATGCACATTTAAAAACTCAACCAAAAGCAAACAACCAGTAACTCAAAACATCACTGACAAAATCTATGGTTGTAGACGAATAGGTAAAAAAATGCAAAGGTTCACATGAATACAAGTTTTTACCATTTAAAAGTCCCCTAGAGAATACATCTGAATTCTGGAAAGGGTGTATGTATATATCAAGCATAATACTTCAAACAAGTTCATTTGTACATCATTTTAAATTGCAAATTCTAGTACAAGGTTGTTTTAATAAATTAATGTGATATAAAATATTTTAGAAGATTAACACAACCATGTTAGGTCAAATTGAAGATTTCAAAATTTCTTCCAAGAGCCATCTTTCACTTCTTAAGTTATTTCTTGGTGTGCTGTTTTAGCCGGCATGCTCAGATTTAGACAAATTTACCCCAAATACCAAACTGCCTGGATGAGATTAGATATTTTTATTTTCATACATTAGCAAGTCTGTAGTAGTCTGAGACAGGCAAACAAATTTCCATCATTCTCATCCATGTGGAATTTCACCTAGTGTTCTGGTGAATGAGGGAAGAGCCACTCACTTCACTTCATTTTTAATTATCCTTGAGAATAATACAAATATTGGCAGTGTCCTGAAAAATCTTAGTCAGACCTCCAAAAGAAGGTTTGCCTTTATGATAGCAATATACAACATCTTTAATCTGCTGAAACATCTCATCCAGGGCTGCAGACTGACCTATTTTTACAGCAAAATCATAGATTAGTTTCTCTGCAGTTGCATTGTTGATTTCATCAGTAAAACTCTGTTTGTCAGAGACAAAGCGATTCAGCTCCTCTGTAAGTTTCTTGCATATGATGATGCAGAATTTATATCATTCATTCAGATTTTTAACAACTTGATTTACAGCCGTAGATGGGCTCAGCTTTCTGGACTTGATCTGGGCTTTGGTGAGATGCAGAGAAGCTGCAAACAGCTGTGTGGCTTTCATTATAACAACAGCTGTTCCACCCATTCTTTGTTCACCTGGCTGATCTGATCTATGACCACACTCTCCTGGACCTGGCCCAAGGAGACAGCAGATGAGTACAGCTCTGGGTTCCTGGCCTAAATGGCCATGAGGTCCAGCACACACTAAGTGAACATCAGCATCACATTCTGGTGGTGCAGCATGTCCATGCACTGTCATTCCATCAGTGTCTCTCAGGCAGTTCTGGGGCTTTGAAGGTGATGAGTCCCTCTAAGCTGGGGAGTGAAGCACCATAAGGCATGCTTCTCAGGTTGGGGACTGCTTCAAGTGGGTGACCCTGAGCATAGCTGGGTTAGGGAGCCTATGCACATTTGGCCACTTGCAGGACAGAAGGGGTCTCCAAAGCTGTTGGGTCCCACTGAAATTATTCTCTTTTGAAGGATCATATGGGTATAAGTGGGACCATGACACTGTGTGGAGGGTACTCTACAGTAAACAGGACAGGCCTACAATTTGCTGCTGTTTCTGACAGGAGGTACCAGCACCACACCACAGGCTCCTGCAGGAACTATATCCATTGGTCATTCTGTATTTAAACTGTCCATGCTAAACTGATGTAGCTGACCACCTAAAGATATATTTACTTGTTTTATTGAATGCAATTTTATTGAAATATATTGTGTATTCACATACCACCTAACCTTCCAAAGTGTACAATCAGTGGTTCACACTACCATATAACTGCACATTCATCATCACAATCATTTTTGAACATCTTCATTACACCCAAAATAAAAAAATAAATATAAGAAAAAATAAATGTATAAAAGAACACCCAAAACATCCTATACCATACTTCCCCCTGTTTTGGTTTGCTAATGCTGTTGGAATGCAATACACCAGAAATGGAATGGCATTTGAAAAGGGAATTTATTATGTTAGCAGTTTACATTTCTAAGACCATAAAAATGTCCAAACTAAGGCATCCAGAGATAGAAACTTGACCCCAAAGAAAGGCCAATGTCTGTCACATGAGAAAGCATGTGGCTGGTATCTGTTAGTCCTTGTTCCCAATTCCATTGATTCCAGCTTCTGATGCCAATGGTTTCTTCTCTAACCACATGGACCTCCACTTAGCTCCTCTGGGATATAACTCTGGGTTCTGGCTTACTGAGCATCTCATAAGAAAGCATGTGGTGATGTCTGCTGGGCTCTGTATCTCTAAATGTCCATGCTGAGACATCTCTGTGTTGGCATTCCAAGCATCTCCAAACATCTGGGTCTCTGAGGGTTCTCAAAGAACTGTGTTTTCTCCAAAATATCTCCCCTTTTAAAGGACTCCAGTAAGTGAATCAAGAACTACTTTGAATGGATGGAGTCACCTCTCCATTGAATCAAAAGGCCACACCCACAATTGAGTGTGTCACATTTCCATAGAGTAATCTAATCAAAGGTTTCCACTCTGCAATATCAGAATTAAAGGACATGGCTTTCTTGGGGGTACACATCACTTTCAAACTATCACACACCCTTATAACTTATTTATTAATTTTTCTCACTCATTTACACATATACTGGATAAAGGGAATGCTAGTCACAAGGTTTTCACAATCACACAGTCACATGCATGTTAAAAGCTCTGTAGTTATTCAATTGTCTTGAAGAATTAAGGCTACTGGATTACAGTTCAACAGTTTCTGATATTTCCCTCTAACTACTCCAATACACCAAAATCTGAAAAGGGATATCTCTATAATGCATAAGAATAACCTCTAGAATGACTTCTCAACACTATTTGAAATCTCTCAGCCTGAAGTTTTGTTTTGTTTAATTTCTCTTTCTCTTTTTGGTCACAAAGGACTTCTCACTCCCATGATGCCAGGGCCAGCCTTATTGCTGGAAGTCATTACCCAAATTGCCAGGGAGATTTACACTCCTGAGAGGGGGTCAGGGAGTGAGTTATGTTATTTTTTGTTCAAAGAATGTATCCTTAGGTTTTTAAAAAATATTTTATTGAGAAATCTTCACATACATATATTTCTTACATGGTGTACAATCAATGGCTCATAATATCATCACATAGTTGTGTATTCATCAACATGATCATTTTTTTGGACATTTGCTTCACTCCAGAAAATAATTAAAATGATGAAAGAAAAACTCATACATACCATATCCTTTATGCCTTCCTCTCATTGACCACTAGTATTTCCATTTACCCAATTATTTTACCACTTGTTCCACCTATTATATATTTATTTTTATCCATAAATATATTTTTACTTATCTGTCCATACCTTGGATAAAAGGAGCATCAGACACAAGGTTTTCACAATCACACACATACACTGTAAAAGCTATAAAGTTATTTAGTCCTCTTCAAGAATCAAGGCTACTGGAACACAACTCAACAGTTTCAGGTTCTTCCCTCCAGTCACTCCTACTAGACTAAAAAGGGATATCTATGTAATGTATAAGAATAACACCCAGGATAACCTCTCAACTCTGTTTAAAGTCTCTGAGCCACTGAAACTTTTTTTGTCTATTTTCTTCCCCCTTTCAGCAAGAAGGCTTTCTAATCCCTTGAAGCTGGGTCTCAGCTCATCCTGGGCTTTATGTCTCATGTTGCTAAGGAGATTTATGCCTTTTGGATTCATGTCCCACATAAAGGGGAGGGCAGTGAGTTCACCAGCCAAGTTTGCTTAGAGAGGAAAAACCACATCTGAGCAACAAAAGAGGTTCTGTAGGAGTGACTCTTAGGCCTAATTTTAAATAGGCTTAGCCTATCCTTCACAGGAATAAGTTTCATAGGGGTGAACTCCAAGATTGAGGGCTCAACCTAATTATTTGGTTGACCCCACCATTTGAGAGAATATCAGAAATTCTCCAAATGGAGAATATTTCCTCCTTTTTCCCCTGTCCCCCAAGAGGACTTTGGAAATACTTCTTTATTCATTGCCCAAATTACTCTGGAATGTATCAGTGCATCACACTAATCTGGACCAACCAACAAAATCTCATGCCCTATTCAAGATTCCATGTAATTATGGTATTCAAGTGAACTGACCATACAAGTTAAATTAGGAAATACACTACCCAAAATATAAAGTTTGCTCCAAATTAACATCTCTCTCTTTAGTCTCACACAGAAGTTGAAGTTTTAAAATATGTATGATATCATCTTTTACCCTGCATTCTGATATACTTAGTCCTATCCAGATCAACTTCATTCATATCTCTGCTTGAAACCTGATCCCCCCTTTTTTAAACAGCTCCTGTATGTGGGACTACTGACTTTCATAGCTTCAGAGCTCTAACTCTGAGTCTCAGGTATCACAAAATATGCAAAATTTCTGGGAATAACCAGGTGTAAACAAATAGCTCAGTATCTCAGAATTTAGAAAACACAGTTACACCTCCTGAATATATGTGACTTCTGTAATAGTTTACAGTCTAGAACTTTTTACAATAGGCCCCAATCTGATAACCCATGTTCTCAACTTCAGTTCACTGAGATGTACATTATAATTAGTCCATATGATTGAGGCACAATGATTGTCTTTTTGTGTCTGACATTTCATTCAACATACAATCCTTAAGGTTCATTCACCTAGTTGCATGCCCCACAGCTTCATTACTTCTTGTGGCCACTCAGTAGTCCATTGTATGTATACACCACAGTTCCCCTTTCCATTCCTCAGTCATTGAATGCTTAGACCACCTCATCCATTGTTGGATCATAAACACTGCCTCCATAAACACCAGTGTGCAAATGTCCATTCATGCAGCACACTCAGTTTCTCCGGGTATATACTGAGCAACAGGGTTTCAGGATCATATGGCAACCCCACCTCCAGCCTCTTGTGGAACCACTACACTGCCCTCCAAGGGCCTGTGGCTCTCAGTTTCCCTACCAACAGCGAATAGGTACATCTCTTTTCCACATTTTTTCTAGCACTTGTTTCTCTCTGTTTACTTTTAAACAGTTTTATTCACACATCATACAAACCATCCTAAGTGTACAGACATACCTTCAACCCCATAATCGATATGCAGGCATTTCCTTTTCTTCCATACAAACAATCCATACCCT
>PVIY010048863.1:0-17022 GCA_004026745.1 Myrmecophaga tridactyla
CCTCTATCTTCCAGTCACTCCAATATCTCAGGCTCGTTCCAGCCTCAGAACATTTGTCCATACTGTTCCTCCTGTCTAGGAAGCTCTTCCTCAGTGTTCTTTCTCACAGCAGCCCCCACCTGATCCTCCAGCTTGCAGCCAAATACCCCCTCCTCCAAGGAGCCCTCCCTGACTGACCATCCCAACCACATTATCTTTCCAGCACCCCACTGGTTTCCATCATAGCACAACCTTTTTTTTCTTCTTGGAACTGACATGCATAAGAAAAGTAGAGAAATCATAACTGTACAGCTTGGTGAGTTTTCACAGCATGAACCTATCTTTACCACCAGCACCCAGATCAGGTAAGAGAACGAAGTCACACCCAGAAGCCCCCTGATGTCTCTTTCTAGTTACTTCCACTCCTAGTGTAGCAGCTATCCTGACCTCTAACATTATAGATGACTTTTCCCTGTTGTTAAACTTTATATTTAAATGCAATGATACCATTTGTACTCCTTTGTTTCTGATGATTTTAATCAACTTTACCTGGGTGAACTTCACCTATGCGGTAATAGATTGTTCCCAGTTGTGATACCGATACAACTTATTTTCCTGTTCTGTAGTTGATGGGAAATTGAATTGTTTGCAGTGTTGACTATTAGGAATAGTGAACAATGAACATTTTTATTATCTCTTTTGGTGAACAAAAGTACACATTTCTGTCGGCTTATATACCTAAGAAGTATAAATACTGGATCACAGGGTTTATATATGTTCAGTTTAGATCATACCAAAGAGTTTTCCCGAAACACTTTGACCAAAAATAAGTGAAATGGAGGGGGGGCAGATAACAGGTAAAAAAAAAATGGGCACAGTGAAATACTAGTGGTCAATGAGAGGAAGGGGTAAGGGGTGTGGGCTGTATGAGTCTTTTTTTTTCTTTTTACTTTTTATTTCTTTTTCTGAACTGATGCACGTTCTAAAATTGGTTATAGTGCTGAATGCACAACTATGTGATAATATTGTGAGCCAATGATTGTATACTTTGGATGGACTGTATGTGCATGAAGATATCTCAATTAAAATATTTTTTTAAGGTTTTGACCAGCAATATTTGTTCCATTTGTTCCACATCTTTGTCAACACTTAATATTGTCCACCTTTTTAATTTTGTTCCGTTTGTTCCACATCTTTGTCAAGGCTTAATATTGTCCACCTTTTAATTTTAGCCATTTTGTTGGGTGTGTAATGATGTATTTAATATACTTTTTTTACCTTTCTCTGTCATGATGTTGAGCACTTTTCATATATCCATTGACTGTTTAGATATCCTTCTTTGGGAATCGCTTGTTCAGGTTGCTTGCCCATTTTCCCTTTGGGCTGTTTGTCTTTTTATTTACTTGTTCAAGAATTATAAAGAATTATAAAATTATTGATATAATCTTATCAGATATATTTATTGCGAATATCATCTCTCTTTATGTGAATTTCCTTTACAGTGCCTTAATTAATTTTGATGTAATCCAATTTATCCAAAACTTAGGTTTCGTGTCTTTTTGTTTTCAGCTTAAGAAGTTAAGCAATTTATGCTATATTTTCTTCTAAAAGTTGTGTATTTTTACCTTTCACATTTAGATCTATGACCTATCTAGAATTTATTTTTGTAAAAGATATAAGCTAAGAGGCATGATTCCTTTTGTTTTGTTTTATTTTCATGCATATATCTAATTTCTCTGGCAGAATTTATTGAGAAGAGTCTTCTTCCTCCACTGAATTGCAGTGACACTGTTGCGTAGCCAGGTAAGTGTGAGTTTTTTCTGGATCCTCTACTTTGTTTCATGGGTCTACTCATCCATCCTTGTATCCATTCTACATGGTCTTAATTCCTGTAATTTTTTACTAAGTCTTGAAATCTGTGAATGTAAGTGCTCCAGCTTGGTCTTATTCTTTAAGATTGCTTTGGCTATTCTAGAGCCTTTGCAGTTCCATATAAATTTTTAGAATAATTTCTCAATTTCCACAAGACCCTCTGGGGTTTTCAATGGGGAATGCCTTGATTCTATAGATCTCTTGAAGAAGCTTTTATGTCTGGATGATATTGAGTCTTCCTGTCATGAACATTAGGTCTCCTTTAATTTAATTCCATGTTTTAAAGTTTCAACATCTTTTGCTAGATTTATTCTTAGATGTTTACTACTTTTGATGACCTTGTAAATAGTATTTTTAAAATTTCATTTTCCCATTGCTCTTTACTACTATATAATATTACAATTGGATACAAATTGACTTTGACAGCTTTATTGAGGTAGAATTGAGATATAGTAAACTGTGTATAATCAATAAGTTTTGACAATGATATATATTGTAAAACCATCACCACAGTCAAGTTAAGGAATATATCCATCATCCCCAAAAGGTTCCTTGTGATGCTTTGCATTCCATCCCTTCCTACCCCAACCTGTGCCCAGACAACCACTAATATGCTTTCCGCCAGCATAGATCAGTGTTGTGTAGTTTGTATTGTCTAGATTTTTACATAAATGGAATTCATGCAGTATGTACTTTGGAGGGGGTGTCTGAGTTCTTTCACTGAAATAAACTATCTTGAGATTTAGCCATGTGGTTACATATATCAATACTTGGTTTCTTTTTAGTTGCTGAGCATCTATTGCATGGGTATGACAGAGTCCATTTATCCATTCATCTGTTAATGGATATTTAAGCTCTTCCCAGCTTGGAACTATTACAAGTCTTTCTGTGGACATTTACTCTCATTTCTCTTGTTGTGGATAAGTATATAGGAGTGAAATGTCTGGGTCATATGGTTGGGGTATATTTAATTTTTTTAAAAAACTGCTATCTGTTTTCCAAAGAGCCTATGCCATTTTATATTCCTACCAGCAGAGTCTGAAAGTTTCAGATGCTCCATACTTGGAGTGATTCGTTTTTTTTTTTTAATTTTAGTCATTCTAATGGTTGTATAGTGGTATTTCATTAAAATTGAAATTTAATTTCCATAATAACTATTGATGAACATCTTTTCATGTATTTATTCACCATCAGTATGTTTTTTGGAGAAGTATTTGTGTATACCTTTTGCCCATTTCTTATTGGGCTTTGTGAGGAGTCTTTGTATGTTCTAGATACAAGTCCTTCTTGGGTATATGTTTTCATGTATTTCGAATATTTTCTCCCCGTGAGTGGCATGCCTTTTCATTTCCTAACTTCACTCACTGAAGAGCAAAGTTTTGAATTTTAATTCAAGACTTTTTTTCATCATTTGTGTGTTTGAGTCCTGCTTAAGAAATCTTTGCCCAATCTAAGGTTTTCTCATGTGGCTTCCAATACAAAATTTTATAATTTTAGCTTTTACATTTAGATTTATGATCCATTTTTAGTTTCTTTTTGTATATGGTGTGATTTGTAAGTCTGGGTTCATTTTATGCTTTTGGATGTTCAGTTGTTCTGGGGATCATTTGTTGAAAAGATTATCCTTTTTCCCATTGAGCTCTCTTGGCACCTTTGTTGAAAATCAATTCACCACACATATGTATTTCTGAGCTTTCTATTCTGTTCCATTAATCTGTATGTTAAAATTTTGTTAATATCACGCTGCCTTTATTACTGCAGCTTTTTAATACAACTTGAAATCAGGTAGACTAAGTCCTTCAACTTATTCTTCTTTTTCAAAATTATTGGTCCATTGCATTTTCATATAAATTTTAGAATCAACTTGTCAGTTTTTACAAGAAAGTTCATTGGAATTATCATTGGTATTGATTCAATTGTTAGATTAATTTAGGGAGATTGACAGTTTTTTTTTTTAATTTTTATCATGGTTACATAAACCGCATTTTAACCATTTTTAAGTGTACACTTCAGAGGTATTAATTACATTCACAGTATCACCACATTCTATTACCAAGAATTTTTCATGACCCCAAACAGAAACTTCTACCCATTGAGGAATAACTCCCCATCTGCTGCTTGCCCCTGCCCCTGGTGATCTATAATCTACGTTCTCTCTGTTAACTTGTTTTAGATATTTGTTTCAGTGGAATCACGTTGAAGTGTGTATCAGATCTCCTGAATGATATCCCATTGTGTGGCTATACCACATGTTGTTTATACTTTTATCTGTCAGTGGACACTTAAGTTATTTCCATCTTCTGGCACAGTGGAAACAGGAGGTGTGAGTTCCTGCTTTCAATTCTTTGGGGTCTGTTCCTAGAATGGAATTGCTGGGTCATATGGTCATTCTGTGCTTAACTTTTTGAGGACCCACCAATCTGTTTCCTACAGTAGTTGCACCATTTTATATCCATACTAACAATGCACAAGTGTTCCAATTTCTTCTTGTCCTTACCAACACTTGTTATTTTCCATTTTTTAAATACTATCCACCCTAGTAAGTGTTAAGTCATATTTCATTGTGGTTTTGCTGTGCATTTCTCTGATGTTGAACATCTTTTCATGTATTTATCGGCCACTGGAAGTGTCTTAATCTCTCCCTCATTTTTGGGGGGGTGTGGGGGGGGATGGGATGCGTGGTCTGGGAATCAAACCTGGGTCTCCTGCATGGAAGGCAAGCATTCTACCACTGAACCACTGGATATAGCATTTTTGTTGGAAATTATTTTCTTTCAGCCCTTTACATATTTTGTCCTACTGCCTTCTTGCCTCCATGATATCTGATGAGAAATCAGCACTTAATCTCATTGGCACTCCCTTGTACATAACACATTGATTTTCTCTTGCAGCTTTCAGAACTCTCTACTCGTCCTTGGCATTGGACAGTTGAACTACTATGTATCTGAATGTGATTCTCTTCAAGCTTATCCTTTCTGGGGTTTGGGCTTCCTGAATATGTATATTCATGTATTTCATTAAATTGGGGGAAGTTTTCTGCCATTCTTTCTGTGACTATTCTTTCTACCTCTGCCTCTCTTTCTTCTCCTTCTGGGGCTCTCACAATGTGTATATATGCTTGATGGTATCTCACAAGTCTCTTAGAATCTGCTCCTGTTTTTCATTCTTTTTTCTTTCTGCTCCTCAGCCTGACTCATTTCAGTTGTCTTGTCTTCGAGTTCTTTGATTTTTTTTCCACCAGTTCCAATCTGCTGTTAAAACCATCTAGGGAAGTTTTCATTTCAGTTATTCAGTCTTCAAGTCCAGTATTTTTGTTTGATTTTTAACTTTCTGTCTCTTTATTGAGACTCTCATATTGCTCATTCCTCATTTTCCTTTACCCTTTAGTTTTTTCCCTGTGTTTTTCTTTATCTCATTAAGCATATTAGAGATCATTTTTAAAAGTCTTTGTCCAATATGTCCAAAGTATGGCCTTTTTGGTTGATGATTTCTGAATTTGTACCTTGTTCCTTTGGGTAGGCTATTATTTCCTCTTTTTTTGTTTGTCTTGTAATCCTTTTGTGCACACCATATATTTTATTTATTAATTTTTTATTTTAATATTTTTAAGTGTCAACTCTGGGATTTAGTCCCTGGGCTCTCTGTTCCTTAAGTTTGTATCTAGCTAGTAATAAGTCAGAGATTTCCTTTAAGTGTCAGGACCTAATGAAAAACAAAAAACCATGCCAAAAACACCTTCCACAGTCTTTGCAAATTGGCTGTGTGCTGGCTGGTGCTCTCTTCCGGCATTTTACCCTCCTATCAAGAAGAGCATCCTGAGGTGTCCCCACCCCACTCCCACACTATTGGATTTCTTAAAACTGATAACATTTGCCCCAGGCTGCCTTGATCTGTTTCTTATGCTGTTTTAGCTGTGTGCAAGTTGCTTCTGCCTTCAGGGAAAGTTGAGGGAGGAGGAGGTCACTTTTTTAGGATGCCACCCTATAGATTGGCACCAACATACATGCAAGTTTGTGCCTAGGGATTGCTCTGCTCCCTCCAGAACAGGTCCACGTACCCACTAGTTTTGGGGGGTTTTTTTTGTAGATTCTTTGGGGTTTTTTATATAAAGGATCATGTCATCTGCAAAAAGAGATAGCTTTATTTTTTCCTTTCCAATTTGGATGCCTTGTATTTTTTTTCTCTTGTCTAATTGCTCTGGCTATCACTTCTAGTATGATATTGAACAGCAGTGGTAAAAGTGGTCATCCTTGTTTTGTTCCTGATCTTGAGGGCAAGATATCCATTTTTCACCACTGAGTCTGATGTTAGCTGTGGGTTTCCATCAATGCCCTTTATCATATTGAGGAAGTTCCCATCTATCCCTATTTTCTGAGTGTTTTTAAGATGAAAGGGTGTTGGGTATTGGCCAGTGTCTCTTCTGCATCAATTGAGATAATTGCATGTTTTTTCTTCATTCTATTAATGTGGTGTATTACACTGGTTGGTTTTCTTATATTGAACATATGTTATTTCTCATGTTGGCTTTCCTGGGATAAATCATCCCACCTGGTTCTGGGGTATAAACCCTTTTTTAGTATGCTGTTTGGATCTGATTTTCTAGTATTTTGCTGAGGATTTTTAAATCTAGATTTGTAAGGGGAAATTGTTCTGTAATTTTATTTTCTCATGATGTGTTAATCTGGTTTCGGTAGCAGGGTAATGCTGGCCTCATAGACTGAGGTAGGAAGAGTTTGAGAAGGACTGGTAGAATTGACAACTTAGCAATACTGAGGTTTCCAATTCATGAACATTGAATATTTCTCCATCTATTTAGCTGATTTCTTTAACTTTTATCAGCAATGTTTGGTAGTTTTTTACATACAGGTCTTGCATATCTTTAAAAAATCTACTCCTAACTATTTTATATTTTTGATGCTATTTTGTTAATCATATTTTTCTCTAATTTAAATTCTGTTTATCTCTTGCTGGTTTGTAGAATTATTTTTGTAAGTTAGTTTTATATTCAGCAACCTTTATAAACTCACTTATTAGTTTCAGCCTTTTTTTATATATATATATACCATAGAATTTTCTACAAAGACAGTATTGTTACCTGCATCTTATTTCTTTTCCTTGCCAGTGCAATGTTGAGTAGAAATGGTGGCAGTAGACAATTTTTTCTCTTTTTTTACCTTAATGGGAAAGTATTTTGTCTTTCATTGTTAAATATAGTGATATTAGCTGCAGGTTTTTTAATAGATAATCTTTATCAGGTTGAGAAAGTTCCCTTCTATTCTTAGTTTGCTTGGATTTTCTATCATGAATGGTTGCTGGATTCTGTCAAATGCCTTTTTAGTTTTTGTCTTTATTGAGGTCACGATATGTTTTTCTCCCTCCCTCCCTTCCTCTTTTCCTTCTTTTTTTCTTTGTCGTTTCTTTCTTTTTCTCTTTCTGTCTTCTTCTTTTCTTTCTTAAAATACTTAGGGATAGATATGTACAAGATATGCAAGACCTGTATATAAAAAACTACCAAATGTTTTCCAAATAACCGAAGTGAGAGGGAACTCTTCCTACCTCATTCTATGAGGGCAGTAATACCTTGATACCAAAACCAGATTAAAAGATCATGAAAAATAAAATTTCAGAACACTTTCCCTTATGAATCTATATTTTAAAATCCTCAACAAAATACTAGAAAATCAGATAACATATTAAAAGTATTATACCCCAGGATCAGGTGAGATTATTTTTCCCAGGAATGCCAACATAAGAAATATCATATGTTCAACATAAGAAAACCAACAAATATGGTACACCACATTAATAGAATGAAGGAAAAAACAGGCAATTATCTCAATTGATGCAGAAAAGACATCCAATTTTGCATGCCTGGGATAAACTCCACTTTTTAATTCTCTTATATGTTATGATTTGCCAGAATTTTGTGTTAAGGATATTGGTCTATAGTTTTATTGTTTTCTTATAATGTCTTTTTCTGGTTTTGATATTAGGTTATTGTTACCTTCATAGAATCAGTTGGGGAGTATTACATCCTCTCCAATTTTCTGGAAGAGTTTGTATTATTTCTTTCTTAAATATTTGGTAGACCATGTCAAACTCTTAAATATGTTCTACAACTAATTGTGATGCTGTGCTTTGAAATTTATTGCTTTTTTGTAAATATGTTATTTTTCACAAAAAAAGAAAGTTGATTGTGGTGATAAAAAATATTTAAGCCTTCTAGCCTCCTGTATTCTGGAGCAGCTAGAAGGAAAAATATGAGAGGATTGTATGGTAGCCCATGACACAAACTTTGGGATCTGTCCTGTAACTACTTGTTTGAAGAGTGCTTTGAATACTATTGATTTTTTTATCTTTTTGGCATGGACAGGCACCGAGAAATGAACCCAGGTCTCCAGCATGGCCGATGAGAACTCTGCCACTGAGCCACCATTGCCCACTGTATTGCTTTTTTATAAGAAATAAATAAGAATTCTTTGCATATTTTGCTCACCCTATTGCTTTTTTATTTCTTTGCTTTGTATATATGTTATACTATACAATTAAAAAGTTAAAATATATATATATATATATATATATATATATATATATATATATTTGGTAGAATTCACCAGTGAGGTCATGTGGGCCTGGAGTTTTCTTTTTGGGAAGGATTTTAACAACAAATTCAAGTTCTTTGATAGATAGTAGGCAATTGCAGATATATGGTTATCCTTGAGTGAGCTTTATTAAATTATGTCTTTCAAGGAAGTTTTCCATTCCATCTAACTTGCTGAATTTATTAATATAAAGTTGTGTGTAATATTGTCTTTTATCCTGTAGGAGCTAGTAGTTGTAATTTATGTCTTCTCTCTCGTTTTCCCAATTACTCTGGCTAGAAGTTTATACATTTCATTTACCTTCTCAAAGAACCAGCTTTTGATTTTTTCTTAGTGCTTTTGTTTTCAGTTTCTTGATTTTTATGCTTATTTTGAGTTTTATTTGTCGTTCTTACTTTAGTTTCTTATGTTAGAGATTTGATACCTTTTTTCTCCTCTAATGTAAGTAAGCATTTATTACTATAAATTTCCCCCAGCACTGTTTTAGCTGCATCTAAGCATTTTGATATGTTGTATTTTAAATTTGGTTCTGTTCAAAATATTTTTAATTTCCGTCCTTATTTCATCTTTGACTCATAGATCAATTTGAACTGTGTTGCTTCGTTTCCCTAGTGTTTGGGGGATTTTCCAGATACCTTTTTGTTATTGATTTCTGATTTAATTCCATTGTGGCTCAAGACATAATTCGTGAGATTTGAATACTTTTAATCTCGTTCATTTTATATTGATCTCGTAGCTAGTGACCTTGACTGCTTTATTTATTAATCCTAATTGTTTGCTTTGCCCCTGAAGTTAGAAGTAAAAGAGTGGACATCTTTAATTTGTTCCCAACCATAGGAGAAAAGTACCACATTTCACCAATAACTTTGGTGTTATCCATATATATATGGATATGTATGTTCATTATCTGTTTAAAGAAATTCCCTTCTATTCCTAGTCCTGAGAGGTGTTTTTTTTTTGTCATGAATAGGTGCTGATTTTATCATGTATCTTTCTAAATCTATTAGGATGCTTTATTTGTTAAAGTAGTGAAATATGTTGAGTAATATTCGAATGTTAAACTACCCTTGCATTTTAAAATAAAACTCATTTAGTTGTAATACAGTATCCTCTCATATATATTTATCACTGTATTTGATTTGCTAATATTTTAAGACTTTAGCATTTGTATTCATGAGCATATTGACCTATAATGTTATTTTCTTGTAATATCCTTGCCAGGTTTTGGTAGCAGTTAGGCTGGTCTTAAAAACAAAACAAAACAAAACAAAAAATGGGAACTGTTCCCTCTTTCTCTGTTTTTTCAACAAGATGATGTAAGATTGGCATTTTTTTAAGGCGTAAGAAGATTTTCTTTCCTTTTTAAGAGTATAGGACTATTCAGGTATATTATTTGTTCTTATTTCTGTTTTTGGCGAGTTGTGTTTTTCAAGGAATGATGGGATAGAAATTTCCCTTCCAGCGTAGCAGCATAAATATCAGCTCTATGTAAAATCTCCTGTACCAAAGAGTGTTTGTTTTAGCTTATCAACACATCCATGGTTGGCCAAAGGGCAAATCCAGAAAAGTCAGTCCAACACTTCTGGGAAACTAATTGTGGTAGCATGTGACAACATTTTACTTGCTATTAAGTGCACGCTTAAATAATGTTGTTGGTTTTTAGTAGGGTAGGGATGTATTTTAGAATGCCCGAGGCACTCTTTTGCTAAGTCTGTCTGTTGTACTAAGGGGGTAGGGTGGAAAATACAGGTCACCAGATGCCTGCCAGCCTCCACAGAACGTCACTGTATGTATTTGCATTGCCTGTTCCAAGGCAGCCAAGAACTGGCCTTTCTTTTGGGCAGTGAAGACAGCCTTGCGACCTCTCTGGAAATCCTTCCTTCAACTACCCAAAATACTCAGGCCAAGACTCTCCTGGAAAAATAATGTGAGTCAGAAACCAGAAGAAATCTCAAGAGTCTATGACTGAGGCTAGAGGCAGCAGCAAGGTCTGGGTCAGAAACCAAGAAAGGCCTAGATGGAGGCATTAGCCGCTGAGCTGAAGTCACCCCCAAACTGAGGACACTCCAGTTTGCATCCCAGCAGCCTGCCTGAGCCTCCCATCTTAGGGAGCAGGGGCTGCCAGGTGAGTCATCTCTGACTGCTGTGGGCCTTTGTTAGAGCCTTCACTTTTACTCACTTGCTGAGCCATAATGGCCTATTGTGACTTCTAGGCTGATGGACACAAGCCCTCCCATTCCCTTTCCCTTTTCAGGCCTCTTTCTTCGTGTTTTCTCCCCTTTTCATCTTTCTTGCCTTCTTTTTCCTCTTTTCACCTTTTTCTTTTCTTCTTCCCTCTGCTCCACTTTATCCACTCTCAAGTCCACTCTTCTTTCCCCTCCACCTTTTTTAATCCAATTTTATTGAGCTGTATTCACACACCATACTGTACATACTATACATACAATCAGCGGCTCACAATATCATCACATACTTAGGCATTCCTCACCATGATCCATTTTAGAGCATTTGCATTACTCCAAAAAAAAAAAGGAAACCCAAAACATCCCCTACCCCTTATCCCCTTCCAACTTTAAGAAACATTTCTCCAACTTCTCTCTTCCTGCTGCTTCTCTTGTCAGAGAGTAAGAACCTTGGAGGCTGGTGCCAGGATACTACACTAAAACAGTGACAGAAACGCAAACCAGGAGTACTTTGCGCTGGAATGAGAATGAAACAAAGATTCAGATCAATAGACAGCAAGCCACATGGCTCTCTCAGGTACAACCAGCCTCCCCAATCTAGGAAGAAAGGACTGAAGACTTTCTGTCCCTTTCAGGGGATGTGGTTCTCCCCTTGGGGCACAGAAGGGCTGCGTAGCTGTGCTTCTGGCACTATGCACCAAGAAATCAGTGATGACATCCCTGCTGCCTTGGGGCTTGGAAGGGTCGTTTCCAGAATGGTTTATTTTTTTAGAGAGACCGATGTCCTTCCAGAGCCAGAAGCTGCCTTTCAAAATGGAAGTCCCAGGCATGGAATAAGGATGTCACAGGCTCATTAGTTTGAACCTTCAGAGCATTTGATACATATGTCCCCTTGGCTGTTGTACCCTGTGACCATTCTGTCAAGGGAGCCACAGACCTGCGATTATGGAAACGACCACTAGGGAAGGTTGTGATTAGTGTGGATACTGGGCAGTTGACACAGTGTATGTAACTTAGATCCAATCTTAGACCTATTCGTGTCATATCTATTTTAGGAAGGTCTAACTGTCAAAACAATAACAATTATTCAACTACTATAAAGTATAAGATCTTCATATCAGATTTCGAATAGGATGGGGAAAATTACACATATCTAGATTGAACTTGCATCCTTTCTCATGGGCTTCTAAATCTGCATATTTTGAGGTTGGTCCCTGAGATGACATCAGGAGGGAACAGTGGCTTTTTGGGCAGCTCAGCTCCCAAGCTTGACTTCTTGCTTCTCTGTGTAGGAACTTCAAATTTGTTATTTTTAAGGCTTTTCACCATTCATCGATCTTAGATAGAACAAAGTAATTACCTTGTTCAAACTATTTCGATTTGAAGACTTCCTACGTGAACTACTTCTCCTGCTTCATTGTTCCTCCACTCAAATAACTTTTCTTTCTACCTAAAGGCAAAGCTGAATTATTATATGCCATGACCCAAGAAATATTTTTTTTTTAACATGGAATTATATTCTTGATTTTCCTCACACCACATTTCTTCAAATGTTCTTCTTTTTCA
Source organism: Myrmecophaga tridactyla (assembly GCA_004026745.1). Lineage (NCBI taxonomy): Eukaryota > Metazoa > Chordata > Mammalia > Pilosa > Myrmecophagidae > Myrmecophaga > Myrmecophaga tridactyla. The sequence continues at coordinate 12,203 of PVIY010048863.1, forward strand.
ATCATGAGACCCAGGCAGTAAATGCTTACCTTTCAGCATCGTAGCGCATGGAATGCAAAAGCACTTAACTCCTTACATTTCTACTTGCAGAGAAGTAAAAACCTAAAACTGTGGAATTGCAATGCATACTAAACTCTGCACTCTGTTCTACAACTAATTGTTGTGATGTGCTTTGAAATTTATTGCTTTTTTGTGCATGTTATTTTTTACACACACAAAAAATCGTCGATTGTGATGATAAATGCACAGCTATTTGATGATATTGTGAACCATTGATTGTACACTTTGGATGATTACATGGTATGTGACTATGTTATATATATCAATAAAAAATAAATAAGTTAAAAAAATTCTACTAGCAGACCCTTCCTCCTCCCTATTGCCTTTTTAGAAAAATTATTTCCACAATCTGTTTCAGGGCTAAAATGTTAAATTTTATGTAAAATTCTTCTACCTCTGAATATTTAAACCCTACTTTAAAAATATTTGAAAGAGTAGAGAATTTTAAACCAAAGTCTAAACAATGCATCTTCTTAAATGGTTACAGATTCTGGGGAACAGAATTGCTCAAAAGCCAGTGGACAGTGCAAAACGACTCCCCTTCCCAGCCCGCTCATTTATTTTCTCAGGACAGGGAATGCTCTAATCACAGCATGTTAGGTTTCCTTTGTAATACTGGAGTCCTTAAGTGTTCTTGGACTCCTTCCACTCCCCCAAATATTAGTCGTGCAGCTTGCTGTTCAAACAAATCCCAAAGTTGATAGTCTTGAACACATCCATTTCTGTTTGCATGGAAATTAGATTTTTTAAGAAAATCAAAATGAAAACAACTTCCATAGCCCATGTCCACAAAAGGCCTCTCCATCGGTAAGTGGACTGTAAACTTTGCTTCCAAACAGTGGCTTTCTATCCCATTAGTTTATGATGCTTGAGAAGCTAAGCAGAAATTGCAATCTGGCACACTCCACTGTCATTGTGGGGAACGTTTCCCTCCATGCTGACTTCAGAGTCTTTGCTTTTTGCTTAGGTCCGAATTGAAGCATCTTTGGGTCTCTTAATAATTTGGGGTTTTATGACACATAAAAACATTACATCAGCTTCAGATCTCAAATCAGAAGGTAGAAGCCTTAACCATCTTTGGCAATGGGTATTAAAGCATCCGTTGTGCTTCCAGTGTGGGCGTTAGGAATGACCATAACTGGCATTCGTCCTTTCATTTTGGATTAATTTATTACTCAGTATTTTATTGAGCACTAACATGGACCAGGTGCTGGGGATATAAAGATAAATATGATAGTGCTCATACCAGTAGGGAGAGAGAAATGTGTGAAGCAATTTGAATAGAAAGTACATCATGATGTAATATGGTCAAAGAAGAGATGTGAGGGCTGTGCGAGCAAAGTGACAGACTTTTCGGGGGAGTGAGGGCTGGCTTCCCAGAAGAGGTGGCACTGGAGGTGTGCCTTGGGTCGGAGCAGTGTTCTAGCAGGAACTCAGGCATAGGGTCTGTGGAAAGCGGGGGGGATTGAGTCAGATCCATGAGGGACTCCAAATCCAGGCCCAAAGTCTTTGTTCTCAAGGGCACTTGGAGCACGTTTATTTATTCATACACGGTTTATTCAGCCATCTAGGTGGTTCGTTTGTGCCAGGGTACAGTGGGGCGCTGGGACCTTCCATTTGCTCCTCCTGGTCCACTTGCCCCACTTCTCCACCCTGCTCTGCGCCCCAGGAGGGCTGATTTACACAGACCATAGGAACAGGCATCTGGGTCCCCTGGCCGCTGGTTAGTGTTGGCAAATTGGACACCCTAGCAAGAGAGCAGAGGGCGAAGGGAGAATGAGATGAGGGTATTTACCCGCACCCCAGCCCCCAGTTCCCCCCCAGCCCCCAGAGCCCTGTGTCAGCAGTTCCTGAAGCTCACCTGCCACCCTCCCCAGCGGCTCTCTCTGGTTCAGGGAACTGTCTCCCTGGTCCTCCAAGCTGAGGCTGGTGCGAGCGCCCCATTGTCCCCAGCCCTGGGTGCTGCCCATCTTTGTTTTTCCTTGAATTTTGCGCAGACCTTTCCAAGTCCTTCCCTCAACTACCCAGTTGGTGTGTGCCATCCGCCCCCTCCCACCGGAGGCACTGACCCTCATAGAGTTTATCATGTGACAACTTGAATTTGTGCAAGGAGGAGAATGACGGAACCAGGCGGATGGGCTTTGGAATGATCACCTGGATGGCAGTGAAGTGAAAGATTCTGATGGAGATGAGGGAAAAGGCTGTCGTGGTTGTCATGGCGAGGGTGAAGGTGACCCATGTCAGGCAGGGCCGGGGGATGGAGAGGAGGGTGGGTCAAGGAGCCATGTGACCCACAAAGTAGGTTTGGCAGGATGTGGTAGGTGAGAAGGAATAGTCAAGGGTAATTGGTGTTCAAGCTCTGGCTTGGAGAGTCAGACAGATGTTCCATTCCTGAGGTGGAAAGTCAAGGAGAAGGAGCAGATGGGTGAGGAGGAGAAGTGCCTTTGGTTTTGAACAAGCTAAGCATGTGTTGCCCATGGGACATCCAGGGGATGTGGATTTGAGTTTACAGGAGAGATCAGGGCTGGAAACAAAGCTCTGGGTGTTCCCAGAGTCTAGGTGAGAGTGGAATTTGGAAAGTAGGTGAGATAATTCAGAGACAGTGTCTTGGGTGAGCACAGAGAGGGCTGACAAGAGCCTTAATATGTAAAGAGTAGCTCAGCAATGACACATGGCCTGAGACGCCTGACCCTCAGAGGTTCGTCCCTTATTTCAGCCACGGGATAGCAATTGAGATCTACCGATCACCCACATATCTAGGGAACATCACTGAATCTGTCTTTGGTAATTAAGGTTTGCCAAGTAACTTGGGGTCTTCATTCTGCTGAATGTGGAGCTGGGTAAAGAAGAGGTGGGAAATTTAATGTGAGTCTGGACTAACCCCAGACATTCCCTGAAAATGGGATTTAAAAGAAGTAGAATCCCTGGTAATTTTTGGTGATGTGACTGACGTCACCCAGCTGATGGGGCTGGGGCTCAAACTAGGGTCTGTTCCCAAAGCCCTGCTTCCCATGCTTCGCTGCCTCTGCTGGAGGAGAGAACAGGGCAAAGGACTAGCCAGAACTTTCCAGATGGGGGAAGGGAAGTGGGTATTCCAGGCAGAGGTAGCTGCCTGAGCCGAAGCTGAGAGGCGTGGCTAGCCTGCTGGGGAGTAGCAGGAGCTATGTTTGCAAAGGAAGAGTGGGACCCAAAGATGGGGGACCACGTGTGTCCCTCAAGGAGGAGTCCCAGAAGGTGGCATCATGGCAGCAGCACAACCTCATCTGTGCTCTGGGAAGATGCACTCTTGTGTCGAGCACCTCCCAGGCATCAGGAATAGGGTCAAATGAGGGGTGGTCCCTGCCCTCCAAACACCACCCTTTTCTGGCTACATAGCACCTGTAACCCCCATCCCGAATACATGGGTCCACAGCTGGGGGAGCATCAGGAAGTCCCCCAAAGTGGCAGATCTCCAGTACAAGTCTTAGATCTCTAAACCCCACGTTCCTCCTGCTGCACCACATCCTCTAGTAGTAAAGGCGGGGGTACTTTGGGGTCCGTGAAAATACCAAACCCCAGATATGGTGAGTGGTACGGAGAAGCTGAGATTTGCTTCCCTCCCCTCCCTGGAGCAGGACCTCTCCTTAGCGTGGTCCCGGTTTGTAAACCATGGAAAGCTTTATGCACCAGTCTTTCCCTTGCTCATGCTGTCTCATTTTGGCTAGAAGGTGCCTGCTGTTTTAGGGGGAGGATCCTGGGGTCTTTGGGAGTTAGAGGGACCAAGATGAGACCCAGGTCGAGAGAAAGCAGAGCCTGCTCTGAGTTTTGAATGGGGAAATATCTCTGCCCAGCCCAGCTCAGTCGGGCAGGGAAGGCGGTAGATGCCGTGACCCAGGTAAAGATGAAACCCATGGCTGATGCTTCTAGGCTGCAGTTGATCTCAGGGTCCTGGGCCCGACAGAGCCCACGGGGGCATGCAAGCCCCCATCGAGGTGTAGGTAGCGGGACTGGAGGGCAAGGCAGTAAGGCGAATGAGGAAGGGACAGCCATGCTTCACTACTCCTCTATACCCGCCACCGACATTCTCACTCCCTGCTTCGTGCATCTGCTTTTCATCCCAAAAGAGGAGAAGCTGCTTCAAGACTGAGAACACTCCCTATGCCTTTGTGTCTTGATATTTTCAAATAAATAAATATTCCATCCTTAGGAGGCAATCAGTAAGCATATAATCACTGATAAGGAAGAAGCATGGACAAGGGACAGGTCCTATGTGCAGGCGCCAGTACCAAATTCTTTGTACATAACCTCATTAAACTCTTATGGCAGCCCTGCACAAGAGATGCCATTAACCCTGGAGGTGCTAGGAAGTTAGGCAACTTGCCCAGTCTCTAGAATTGCCCAACTATCTCTAGAATTGCTGTTACTGCCACTGTCCTCTGTGCTTAGCTCCCTGGGGGATTCCAAAGAGGACTCGGAGCCCGCACGCCACCACCCCCACCCCCCACCAGTCTTGCAGCCTAATTCCCATAACAAGGTGTACACAAATGAAAAAGTGTCAAACATGCTGTATCTACCTACCATGTAATGGAACTATTGGATACTACTCTCAAAAATAACAATATAACGTGCTGCAACATGGTTTTTGTGGGGTTTTTTTTCTTTCCTTTTTTTTATTGGAAATATTTGCAGAAAATACAGAATTTCCATGTATCCTCCTCCCCACCCCCACCCTGGCACACATACAGTTTTCCTTCTTTTTTTTTTTTTTTTTTTTTTATGTG
>PVIY010048864.1:0-17066 GCA_004026745.1 Myrmecophaga tridactyla
TTGTTTGAGTATTTCTTCTTTTACATTTCTATACATACGGTGATGATAAAGTTATCCTTTCATCATTGATACTCTGATAGAAAAGGTCAGCATAAGAGTTATTTATGGAGGGTAATGGAAAGAAACCATATAAATTCTGCCATGTAAAAGAGAATACTATTGAGCTTCTTCTAGCTACTTTTGGCTACAGTGACAGAACAGATAACTGGTTTGGGTTGGGGTGGGGGTGGAGGGACATAAAAGCCATGACCCTGACCAGAAAGCATTAACCAATGACCAGAAAGCATTAACCAATGGGCTAACTGGTTTGTAGAAGCTTCTGAGTAGCCCTGCCTGATCCTGTCCTGGGTTAAGCTCTATGCAGTTTCAGTTGGCTGCCCTGACAGTTTTGCCAGGGCAGACAGAAGTGCAGATAACTTCATCCTTCCCCTTGCTATCTCAGGGTGTCTAAATCTGTCCTTTTTGCCTCCATGCTAGGGGAGTAAAAATAATGAGGGAGCATTCACTTGGTCCTTTTAACCAGTGTTTATTGCTACCTTTTTATTTGTGCACCTGTGATATTGTGAAGGCTTTATTGAGATATACTTTCCACACAATAAAATCATCAGTTTAAATTGTCCAATTCAATGGTTTTGAGTATGTTTACAGAGTTGGTGTAATCACCATCATCATCAATTTTAGAATGTTTTATCTTCTCTAAGACAGAACTCATACTTATTGTCCTCCCCTTTCCTCACCTACCAGCCCTCAGCAGCCACTAATCTACTTTCTGTAACTATAGATTTGTCTCTTCTGAACATTAAACTAATTTAGCTTATGGTCTTTTGTGAATGGCTTCTCTCATTTAGCACGTTTTAAAGATTCATCTATATTGTAGCATATATTCATACTTCATTCCTTTTTTAATGCCAAATAATATTCCAGTGTATGGAAATACCACTTTTTAAAAAATCATTCACCAGTTGATGGACATTTGGGTTATTTCTACTTTGGCTATTATGAATAATGTTGCTGTGGGCATTCATGTGTGGACATATGCTTTCATTTTTCTTCGGTAGATACCTTTGAGTGGAATTGCTGGGTCATATGGTAACTCTGTGTTTAACATTTTGAGGAACTGTCAAACTTGTTTTCCAAGGTAGGCAAGCCATTTACATTCCTACCAGCAAAGTTTGAAGATTCAGATTTCTTCACATCCTTGTTAATTGTTGCTCTCCTCTGTCTTTTTTCATTATATCCATACTAGTGGGTATAAAGTGGTATTTCATTGTTGCTTTCATTTACGTTTTACTAATGACTTATGATGTTGAGAACTTTTTCATGTGCTTATTGGCCATCCATTTATTGTCTTCGGGAAAATACACATTGACTCTTTTGCCCAAGTCAGTGGTCTTTCAAACACATTTTGTTCATACACCTCCTAAAAAAAAATTTGAAAAATCTATATACCCCTTCTTTTGATTTTAAATTAACATCTAAATTTTTTTTGGCATAAGTTTAAACAGTTGCAAAGATGTAATTTTCAGGTATATTTTAAATATACATGTTTTTAAATAAATTGTTACATTCTTTTTAAAAATATATTGAATGGAATGTAAATAAAATAGCAACATGTAATCCATCATCAACCTTTTAAGAAACATATGAACAAACTCTTCTTTAACTTTCACCAATTTTATAGTTCCTTTTTGTCCTTGAATGCTTATTTCCATTACTCTCTCTACATTACTTTATCCCTAATGTAATATATTTTTGTTTGCAAATGTTTTATTGTATATTCTACCATTCTTCACTATAAACACATATAAATTAAAATATTTTATTTCATGTAACCATAATTATCTAAGTATTGTATATTTTTCTGGATTGAATTATAATTACTAGTACTATTAGGACACAATTTTTCAATTTTTTCAAATTTGTCTATTGTACAAATTTTAATAAGTAATTATTAAAATAATGAAATTTTATTTACAATATATCTCTTAATTATTTCATGCATAAATATTACTGATGGCTGGAATAAGGAATAAATGTTTCTATTTCTTCTTTAAAAAAAATACAGGGGGCACAGGTGGTTCGGTGGTAGAATGCTCACCTTCCATGTGGGAGAGTTCGATTCCCAGACCATGCACACAAAATTAAAAAAAAATACAAACATACATATATAAGTATGCAGGAATAGAGGTTTTAATGTTAAATTTTATATAAATTTTTAACAATGTCACTCTGTATTTGAACTCTTTCCAAATATTAAGCAGAAAGCACAAACTGACCTACTATAAAAAACATTTGAGTGATTTTTTTTCAGCTAATTATTAATTGGTTAAATACCTCTTTAATTTTGTTAAAAGCAAAGAATTGGAAAGCATCTAGCTTGTATAAGGATTTATCCTTGGATGAAAAAAGTAATTAACTTACTACATTTCTGGGAAGTGTACCAAAAGAGGCTTCACCAAATCTTATCAACTAGTTATTAATTATACCTGTTTATTTTTTCACTTAGAGGCACCTTATTTAACTCATTATACTTAGAAAGACTTGGAAAACTGCTTTTATTTTCAACACATCTTCATCAATACAATTCTAAAATTACAATAAAATTATTTTATCTTTTGTGACTTGTATGTTTCATTTTGTCAAAAACTTATTGCTGCAGATTTAGTTCATTCAATTTATGACAGAGATGGGAAAGCAAAACTAAGATAAGTTTGTAAGCATATCAATTTTAGAAAAGTCTACATGTTGTAATTGAAGATCTGTAAATTGATTCCCTTAACACTGTCTTGTCGGGGAACTCTTTGTAAAATCCATCAATGCCTACAGTTTGAAGATAGTTGCACTAGGTTAGTGCAAATCTAGATTTAGTATCCACATACCTCAATCCCAAATCCAGAGCTTTTCTCCCTCTCTTATGCTGCCCCCCCAAGCTATATGGACATTCAAAATAAACTGCAGAGTAATATCATATCTATAAAATTTAATTGTTGATGATACAGTATGTCGAAAATCCTGAAAAATCTACAGCAAAGCTGCTAGAGCTAATAAATAAGTAAAGCAAAGTGGCAGAGTACAATATCAATACCCCCAAATCAGTAGTGTTTCTATAAACTAATGATAACGAATCTGAGGAGGAAATCAAGAAAAAAAATCCATTTACAATAGCAACCAAAATGATCAAATATTTATGAATAAATTTAACTAAGGATACAAAAGACCTATACACAGAAAACCTCAAGAAATTGCTAAAAGAAATAATGGAAGACATAAATAAATGGAAGGGCATACTGTGTTCATGGATTGAAATTTTAAATATAGTTAAGATGTCAATTCTGCCCAAATTGATTTATGGATTTAATGCAATACCATTTAAAATCCCAACAACTTACTTTGCAGAAATAGAAAAACCAATAACCAAATTTGTTTGGAAGGGCAGGGTGAACTTTAAGAGTTGAAATTAAGAACACAGGTTATTAGGAGATAGAAATAGGGTAGAGGTTCGGCATTTGGTGCTGAAGGAATTCAGATTGTGCAACAGGATTGATTCTAAAAATTCAGAAATGGATAACAGGATACTACCTGATTGTAGCACAATAATATATGCACACTGAATGAGGCTGAATGTGAGTATGATTCAGGGAGAAGGGCTGGGGCATGTATGAAACCAGAAGGAAAGATAAACGATAAAGATGGAGACAGTATAAGTTAGGAATACCTATAGTAGATAATGATAGTGATTAAATGTACAAACATAAAAAAATTTTTGCATGAAGGAGAACATATGAATGTCAGCATTGCAAGGTGCTGCAAATGGATGGTATACAGGGAAGTGTACAATCAATGCAAGGTAGGCTCTATTAGAGTCAACAATAACACACATTGCAACAGGCATTATCCCAAAACTAAATGTCAACAGGAAGGGCATGCTGTAGGAGTGTGGATTCTCTGTGGAAGAAAAGGACAGGTTTTCATACAGATTATGGTGGCAAAGGCATGGTTATATACTTAGGTTGGATTGTGCAAATAAAACTATTTAAAAATGAACAGAAGGTGGTGCGATGGTGGCTCAGTGGCAGAATTGCAGAATTCTCACCTGCCATGCTGGAGATCCAGGTTCAATTCCCGGTGCCTTCCCATGCAAAAGAAAAAAGAAAAAAAAAAACAGAGAGAAACAAGTGCTAGAGAAAATGATGCAGAGAAAGAGATGTACCTATTCTCTTTCGGTAGGGAAACTGAGAGGTGCAGCCCCTTGGAGGCAGTGTGGTGGTTCCACAGGAGGCTAGGGGTGGGGTTGCTACATGATCCTGCAACCCTGTTGTTCAGTATAAACCTGGAGGAACTGAGTGTAGAGACATGAATGGACATTTGCACACTGGTGTTTATGGATGGAGGTGGCCTAAGAGTATGGCTGAGGGGAGGAAAGGGGAACTGTGGTACATACATACAAGAGAATGTTGAGTGGCCGCAAGAAAGAATGAAGTTGTGAGGCATGCAACTAGGTGAATGAAACTTCGGGACAGTATGTTGAAAGAAATGTAAGAAACAAAAAAGGCAAATATTATCATACTTCACTGATACGGACTAACTATAATATACAAACTCAGAGAACTGAAATCGAGAGCATGGGTTATCAGATTAGGGACCTATTGTAAATTTCTTACAGCAGTCACATCTATTCCAGAGTTGTAACTGTTTTTTTTCTAAATTCTGAGATGCTGAGCTGTTTGTGTATACCCTGGTTGTTCTGTGGAACTTCAGGTATTTGTGTAACACCAGAGACTCAGAGTTAGTTTGGTGCAAAATTTACATTTTGGGTACTGCATTACCCAATTTAACTTGCATGGTCAGTTTAGTTGAACACCATAATTACATGGAATCTTGAATAAGGCATGAGATGTTTGTTTAGATTTGTGTGAGGCCCTGATATATCCCAGAGTAATTTTGACAGTAAATAAAGAAGTATTTGCAAAGTCCCTTTGGGGTCCTGTGGAGAAAGGAGGAAATATTCAACTTCCCCATTTGGAGAATTCCCAATATTCTTGCAAGCAATGGGGACAATCAATTCAATAGGCTACGCCCTTGATCTTGGGGTTCGCCCTAATGAAACTTTCTCCTGCAAAGGAAAAGATAAGCCTACTTGTAATTCTAAAAGTCATCCCCAGAGAACCTCTTTTGTTGCTCAGATGTGGCCTCTCTCTAAGCCAATGTGGCAGGTGAACTCACTGCCCTCACCACTACGTGGGACATGACTCTCAGAGGTCTGAACCTCCCTGGCCATATGGGACAGAACTCCTGGGATGAACTGGGACCTAGCATCGAGGGATTGAGAGAGCCTTCTTGACCAAAAGGGGGCAGAGAGAAATGAGACAAGATAAAGTTTCATTGGCTGAGAGATTTCAAATAGGTTATCCTGGAGATTATTCTTATGCATTATACAGATATCTTTTTTAGTTTATAGTGTATTGGAGTGGCTGGAGAGAAGTATCTGAAACTGTTGAGCTGTGCTGCAGTACCCTTGATTCTTGAACACAATTGCATAATGATATAGGTTTTACAATGTGACTGTGGGATTGTGAAAACCTTGTATCTGATTCTCCTTTTATCCAGGGTATGGACAGATGAGTAAAAAAAAAAATGGATAAAAATAAATAAATAATAGAGGATTTAAGAGGTAAATGGAAATACTATTGATCAATGAGAGGGAGGGGTAAGGGGGATGGGATGTATGAGTTTTTTCTTTTTATTTCTTTTTCTGAAGTGATGCAAATGTTCTAAAAAATGATCATGGTGATGGATATACAACTATGTGATGATTTTTTGGTAGGCCATTGATTGTATACCATGTATAGACTGTATGTGTGTGAAGATTTGTCAATAAAAGTATTTAAAAATTTTTAATTGTCAGGAAAAAAATGATAGTTGTTACATTTGGCTGGTTCAAATGACTTAAAAATTTCTTTACATGAGGTGCAGGCTCCACGAATCATGTGTGACCATAACAAAACCTAGAGAGTGTTTGAATCTTCTCTCTCTGAACCCCAAATTTTGCAGTCTACTATCCCCTGGGAATTGAGTTCGAGTTCTTAAGTTCCTTTCTTCAAAGGGAAATCAGCACTATACAAATTTTAAGAATAGATAAAGGCTCAAAGACTTTTTTTTAAGGAGAGCTTCTATTCTTTATGCTGGGGTTTGTCTCCTAGACAAGAAATGGAAGTGGACCTAATGCATGCTCTGTTGCAACACTTTACCTCCAAGCCAGAGTAAGAGAAACAGCTGTTTTTCTCCCATTTCTTTCACAACTAACCCATGAAAATAAAATATTAGAAGAAGGAAATAGATTTTATTGCGTTACGTGAATGGGAACAAACTCAACTGATAAAATACTGACAGTTGTTCTGCTGCTTATTACTTAGCTCTATTTTGTTTGAAAGTTGAGCTTAATGCAAATAAGCAAATATAAGTTCCCTAAAGACACCAATTAGTAACTCTTTCTTCCCACAAAAAAATCTCATTCCGATGACTCTTTTCTTGCTCATATTCTGTCTTTGGTTCATATTTAAACTGAGATATTAGCAAGTCTCAGAGTTTGGATTACTGCGACACTCTTGAGGACTTAATCCCTGATCACTGTAAAATGGCTCATTCCCTTTTGAATCAGAGAACCTCTGGCTGAAAGGGGACCTGAGACGCCATCTGGGGTCTAGGCCAACACAGACGTAATTGCTTTCTGTAGTGCTATTGGCCCTCCAGAAGTAGTTCTTTCCACGTCTGAACAACTCTGAATTTTGAGTGAAGCCTAGCTCTCTCTCCCTTATAACTTCTGTCCATCTGTACATTTAACAATGTTAGGACAGAAATAGATGCTTTACTTAAGTAATTTCTGTACATTTTCCTTGGGGAATTAACTTGAAAGGAAATTTTAAATAGGATAACTTCAGAAGTAAATAATAATCAGTATAATGGGCAAAAACTTTTCTGGCAGAAGAGAAAAAACGCTTTGTAAATTGAAATATCTAAGGTCTATTCAAAAGCACATCTGTTATTTTAATGCAATTTGACGGTGCAGTTTATTAAATTTGTAGGATAAAGTAATACTGAGAGATGCATGGAATCTTTTTTTAGTTTGTGTTTCCTCTTCCAGATAATATAATAATAGAAGGAATGGCTAGTTAGCAATGAGGCAGTGAGCCTGTATCTGGAGAGAGATGCTCTAATGTGATTTGGTTCTTATAAACTATTTCAGTGATGGATGTCTACCTCCGGAGCCTGCTAATAAAGCAGTGTTGACTTATTTGTGTCTGCAGTGCTCTGTCTAAATGACCATTGGGTGGATAACTTCACTTGCATGTTATTTGCGCTTACTTGACTCTGAGTATTGCTACAAAAATGCAATAATGTAGAATAATATTTGTTATTCTACAAATAAACTTTGTAGAAAAAAAGAGAAGTGAGAGATCTTATTTGGACAGCATCTCTCAAGAACAGTTTTGCACTTCGCTCACAGCACTGAAGTGTGAGAGCTCAGACAGTCCTTGACCCAGCTGTGTGATGTTGATCAAGATTCTTACATTCTCTGAATCTCATTGTCCTCATCTACAAAGTGAAAAACAATACTTGCTTCACTAGGGTTATGTGAGGACTAAATGATATAATACAGTTGAGTTCTTTAGGCAAACTGCTTGGACTCTAGTCCAAACCTTATTGTCCCTATCTTTAAAACAAGGATGCTTTTAGTTTCAATTCATCAGGATCTTGTGATAATTAAGGATATTATCCAAGTAAATGACTTTGCATAGTGCCTGACCCAAAATGCTACTATTATTGGTATTATACCTTGCACACAATTACGCTTAATAAATGCAAATTCCCTTTTCCTTATTCTCTTAAATCATAGGATTATTATTTCATTTCCCATTAAGCCTTTTCAGGTTTGGTTACCAGGCATGTGCGTTATTCTGTCATTTTGCTTCTTCCCTTTCTGTCCCTTACTCCCTTTGGTACCTTCTGGGAGTATGAGAAGGAGCTCAGACTAAAGCCTTTCAATGCGTGGATTTTCTTTAGTCAAAAGTCTGGTGGTGGAAGATGCCCCCAAACAAAGCTTTGCAGCTTTCTCCTGATGAAAACATATCCTGGCCAGCCTGAGATTAATTGGTTGTAATTAATATGTATGCTCTCCCAGTAAAATAATACCTTGGAAGTAGAGGCCTTTGTTTTAGGAAGCAGGAACTCTATGTCTACTGGAAATACTCATTTCCAGCCCCAGCCCCCATTCTGGCTTATTCTCCTTTCACCTCATCTTTTTGGTGCTCCTTTCCCTTTCGCCTTTCTATCCTATGCTCACTGCATGATATCCTCAAGTTTTTCTCTTTATCTCCTGTCCCTGGTCAAAATCTATGATCAAACTTCATATACAATTTTAGTTATAAAGGACTGGTGCCACCTTTACTACTTATATTTTCCATGGAGAGTGATGTTTTTTAATAGTGATGGAAGGTAAAGAGATGAAATTTTAAGTTGAGTAATTACATGCCAGCTATCTGATCAGAAATTGAGAGTAACTGGGACTTCCCTGTTTTTCTGGAATTTTACCATGAGGGTGTCTGAAAAAAGAGAGGACTGGTACATATGTTTATAAAACGGCAAGATTCAGAGAAAAACCCCTAGTGAATTTGATGACAGGAAACCTGGGTTTTAACTCTGGCTCCACTGTTCACAAGAGCCATGGTTTGGGGTAAACCCCTTTACCTCCCCAGACCTCGCTGCCTCCTTATCTGTAAAGTGACAATGGTAACAACTGCTCTGCTTCTGTCTCCCAGCACTGCTGCAGGGACCCAATGACACGATGCAGAAACGCCTGGAAATCTTCAATTTATCCTGTAAATGTCACTACTATCATTTCTTTTATGTGACGGTGCCATAGGGATCCCAAGGAAAAGAGATTCAAGTATAATGAAAGGCAGAAAGTTAAAAACCAAAGCTTGACTGAGGATACTAATGTCTCTGCCTCATTAGCAATTTCTGCTTTGCTTAGAAATAATGCCCAACATCTACACTGTAGAGTATAGTAAGAAGGAAGAATTCGCTCTATAGAAGGGATACCCAAGGAAGGTAACTGTTACATGACTTGTCAAAGATTAAGAAGCAGGTGGAGGATTTCACTGAAACATAGCATATACAAATCATTTCTAATAATGTTAATTAAAAAAAATACTGACAATCATTCATTATCACATTTGACATAAAGTTGGAAGGGATTAAAACTATTTCAGCAGGTTTAAACAATGGACAAAAAGTATTTATATTTAAAGATTAAACTTGAAGAAAATGGGTGAAAATTATGTTCTAGGTTTTCAAAAGCCACAATATAAATTAATAGCCTTAGCTTTCAAGGTGTTTTTATTTCTTTCAAATAAATACAAATTCAATATGAACCAGTAATGTAGGATTACAAAAAAATTCTAATGCAATATTAGAAATACAATATCGACTCTTGGTTAAAACAGAAAGAACACCTACTTCATACAGCTACCGTGAGGATTAAATCAGTGGGAAACATCTGGCACACTAACCAGCTGCAGAAATGTTGGTTCAAGGCCACTGTGACCTCACTGTTTTTAAAAATCACAGCGCTTACTGCTTATGCCATTGTTTTCTCCCTCATGACAGCTTTTAGGATGCTGCCTTGAATTATTTAACTTTTGCACAGTTCTGTGGAATTTCACGTGCATGTGCATGGGTGTTGCCTGTGCGGCTCTTTAGAAAGTGATCTGCTATATGGTTTAAGCTTTTTTTCTACTGATGTAAAACATACATTCAGTGAAATGCACACATCTTTTTACATTCTGTGAGGTTTTAGAAATACATACCTGTGCATTGACCAAATTTCTCAAGATTTAGAGCTTTACCATCACCCTAGAAAGTTCCTTTCTGCCTCTTCCCAGTCATTCCTTGCTACAGCACCCGAAGCAACCACTGTTCTGATTTTTTGTCCACCAGATTCATTTTGCTTGCTCTGGAATTTCATATAAATTCCATTTCATATAAATGGAATTACACAGTACGTATCCCTTGTGTAAGTCTCCCTTCACTCAGCATACTCTTTTTATGTGTATCAGTAGTTGGTTCTTTTTGATTGTGCTCAGATAGTTTTCAAGCTCTTTGAAGACTGGGATTGTGCTACAACTCCCTGCCTCCTCACGGCATTGCACAGAATTGTGCACATTCTAAGTGTTCGGTCAACATCTGATGACTCGATGAATGAATGAACATATGAGTTATTTAATCAATAAATAAACCATTTAGACACAAATTAAGTTTTGCTTTTCTAATCCCGACAGTCTTGCACATGTAAAACTTACCGTACACCCACATTACATATCCTGTTTTCAGAAGCCTGCCTGCTTTATTGTAGGAAGCCAGTCGGGGATCTGCCCGTTTGCAGTTCTGCAGCATTTACTGTGTTTGTGCAGCAAGAAGTACAGCGAGCAAGTGAAGTGCTGCCCTGGACAGGCTCCAGCGTGGCTGTGAAAGAGCCATCCTTGGGGCTTTGTCTCTTGCAGACGGAAATGCTTATTCTCTCTCTTTGCAAACACTACACCTCACATTCTTCCGATTGATTTTCTCTCTCTTTGCAAACACTACACCTCACATTCTTCCGATTGATTTTCTCTCTCTTTGCAAACACTACACCTCACATTCTTCCGATTGATTTTCTCATGAAACCAATGTAAAGGTCAGCAAAGAAATCCAGGTGCTGCCTGGAATTTTTTTTTGTGGCTAGTTAGTATCCAAATTGCAGAAGCAGCATGTACTTCATTGCAGTCAGGAAACTGCAACTGAACAAGCAGGGTTGGTACAGTTGGCTCCGACCAATATCGCTGTGACCTGCCTGAAGAAGCCGCAAGCCAGGTCCTTTAATGTCCCCAGCTTACCCTTTTACCTCTGAGTCTGGTGACTGTGATTAAGGGCAAGACATTGTGTTGCGGGCCTCTGGGGAAAGAATACATTACCATGGCCAGTCTCATGGAGCAAGAATTTAGAGGTCTGAACCCATCACCATAATTTCTGCTTGGACAGCAGCAAGTTCCTCTCATTTCTAATACTGAACACGTTCTGAATATAAATGTGCTTTTCATCTTCATTCGGTTCTAATGACATCTTCATTCCTGCTGCAATCTAAATTTTATATAGCCGAATTGTACTTTTTTTTTTTTTTTTCGCATGGGCAGGCACTGGGAAACGAACCCAGGTCTCCAGCATGGCAGGTGAGAACTCTGCCTGCTGAGCCACCATGGCCCACCCCAAGTGGCACATTTTATGATGCATTATTTCAAAACGTGGTGCCATAAAATTAGGCATCTTTTATATTAAAATGTGGAAAGTTTTCTTTCAAACGTATTTCCCAAGAGATGGTGAGAGTCATAAGTGATTCCTATGCTGAGCATAAAAATTATAAAGGAATAAAACGGATTAGAAGAAGCAGAGAGGAAATACATATTTGTGGCTTCAACAAACTATACATTTCTGTTGATTTTATTCATGTTACTCTTTAAAGTTAAAGGTTTGTGGAAAATATGATAAAACTAATAAAGAGATGTTGAGCACCACTGTTTTATCATAAATCCATTATAGTAATGTTTAAGTCACTTTTTCAGAGAAAATCAACTTACAAGGGTGGAAATGGACATATTCTAATTAGAAAAACATAGAAATCGTGCATGTGGTTATTATAAAGAGTGTAGATCAGCTAAATTGCATTTTAGCTCATTAATTCCTGAAAAAGTTTTGTAAACTGATGTTTAGGGTAGTTTCTAAAAAGTTCTTCTATCAATTTTGTGTCATATTCCAATGGTAGCTTTCCTTTTATTTTCATGTGGACATTTAAGACATCTACAACAATCCCTCTGCTATCCATGTGGAAGAGGCTCATACAGTTTATTGTCACCATTAGCTGTTCAAATGGAACATGCTCATTTAGTTTCCTGAAGGTATAGCTGAGTTCATACTGGTGACCCAAACACATAAGAGACTCCGGAGACGACCGCAGGCAATTATTAAATCACACAGAGACATGTGGAAGGAACAAATGTCAGTGTCTGCACGATAGTATGAGCAGAACATTCTTCAGTCTGGAAGCAAATAGATCTTAGGTTTGGTTTAGCTGTGTTTGACTTGGAAAATTACTCAGCTTCTCTGAGTCTTAGTTTTTTCCTCTGTATACATTCAAGAGCTCCCCTAAAGCAAAGTTGCAGTGGTGAAATAACAACAAACGCCTTACCAGGGTTTAAAAATTATTATATTCTAGATGTAGCATGGCTGCCATTTGGTGGGTAAACTCTCCATGCTACTCTCCTCGCCCTTCCTGGCGTGGACTCACTGGTACCAACTTTGATAGCACTGAGGTGTCTACCAGAGTGAAGGCAGTAGAGGTTCATCTGTTGTTCTAGCCTAGGACTATTCTCAAGCTCAGTGGTGATGGGAGAACTTTGCTCTCCTCACACCCAGGCAGAACCTTTTCATGCGCCCTACCCCTTAAGAACTTGAGCCTAAAGCTGAGCTTTTCAAAGCAGGTGCCAATACAGAATTTTCTGAGGTGCCAAAGGGTTTCGGAATAATGAAACGAAATGTCTCCAATCACCAGATCTTATTTATCTGAAGCTTTCTGACTTTATTGGCACCAGAGACTAAGTAAAAGCCTTCTTCTGGTTCTAAAAGAGTTACGTGTTATAAGCTCTGTGGTAACAGGAAAGTTTTATTTTTTTAAGTAAATTACGTCACACAGTACTTGAGGAGATCACAGAGATACAAGGGACAATAACCAGGACAGTAGGAATTTGATTATTCCAGTTTCTGGGTCTACGTCTCTTTTGTTGGTTGCCCTCAACCACTTCCACATTAGTGGAGAACAGCCTCAGAGGAAAATAAATTCACAAGTGTGCAACAAGACACAAAAGCTTTCTAAAGGAAGAGCGACACACTTGCCAACAGCACTAATGAGGAAACATTTATAGTAAAGGAAAGAGAAAAGTAAAGCTTGATTCTCTAAAGTGCTCTTTTTACCTGTGCTTGGACCATAGAACAAACGACACATGGGCATTCAGAGCAAGATGCTGGGAAGAGGAGCTGTAAAGGAGGATGACTGGACAGAATATGAAAACAGTGTCAGACATCCAGCAGGAAGGCTGAAAGAAGGATAAGCACAACCCAGACACACGTGGGGAAACTTAAACTCAGGCTCCCCTAAAGCAAGGCTGTAGTGGAGAATGAGGCAGCTATGTCAGGAGCGACTAAAAAAGACGAGAGATTTATATGAATAAATGCAGTTAATCTGCCCCTCTCCCCACTCCCTGTGGACCAGCTTCAGCAAAAGAAAGGCCCCTCTCCCTCTTCTCACCCTTCCTCATTCCTTTGTGCTGCCTTTCTCAGACACTCAAAGGATGGCTGCAGGCACACCACAAGGCTCCTCTTTCCGCAGCCACTGCAGTAGCAGCCACCTCACTTGCTTCTGGGCAGACTTCTCTGCAGTCAAAGGCTTCAGTGAGGAGGAGCTGGGGCAAAACTGCTGATGGGGTTTAAGATCTGAGGGTAACTTGAAACTCCTAGGGAAGGGAGCTGGCACAAAAGAGGTGAAAACCTAAGATTGTGGCATATGCAGACTCACAGACAGTGAATGTGAAACAACGTGGCTTATATACAGCAGGCTGTTGTGTTTTGTTCTGGTTTTTTTTTTTTAACAATTCATTCTTCCACTTTTCATTCACATATGGATAATTGAGAGCAGACAAAAATATGTTTAGCTAGTTTTTCTCTCTCTCTTTCCCCCAAAAGCCTCTCCCATTATAGACCCATGGAGGGAGAAGATCAAGGATATGTAGCCCAAGAAAAGCCATGAGAATATGTATTTGACCTGGACTGCAAGGACCAAACAATACTCAGGAAAGCCTAAGGGCTTTAGCCTTGAAATCTTGGAATGCCTGAGTACAGGGGAACCTCTGAGATAATTTAGTCTTGATATACTTAAGCTATCAATGTTAACATTTCTAAATTGGTATTACTTAAAACAATGGAGTGCTTAGGAAACCCAGGAAGGTTATCTGCATTTTCCTCTACGTTGAAGAGGGTGGGGATATCAGAATCGCAGGTGCTTAGGGTTGGAAAGGATCTCAGAGATTAAGCCTCAGCCCACCCTCCCGTGAGAACAGTGCAGTACCTCCGGAAGCGACTGTGGCACACACTCAAAGCACTTCACTCTCTTAGCAACACCTAGCAAGTGATTGCGGCTTCTCTATGCCACCTCTCCAACTTCTGAAAGCCGTTACCATGTTTCTCCCCAGTTTTCCTTTTAAAAAGACAATCAATAAATTGTTCGTTAAATGCTGTTATATAAATAAAACAAAATCTAATATTTTCTTGTATAGATAACCTTATGATTTTATGAAAATTTCTGCAATCCCGCCCTTAAACTGAAGGGGCTCCCTAACATGATGAGGGTGAAAATGCTCTGTAAGCCGCAGGGCTGTATCTGGTGCATTACAGCGTGCACACCCTGTTTCAGATATCCGGGCGCTTCCTAAAGGAGTCCATGGAGTCTTTCCTGTTATATATTTCTTATAGTGAAGGGGGTGGGGTCGGGGACGGGACCAACTGGCCATTTTGCTTTTCTGTTCGAGATGTCTCCGGGCTGAGTTCTCCTGGCAGACCCCACCCTGCGCTCGGACGGCCACAGCAGCTTCCCTGGGAAAATCAGCCACCTGCATGACTTGCCTAAATCCTCAGGTTGGGTGCTACACAGCGCGCCAAAGGAGGGAAAAGGGCTTTAATGTGATGGATTTGGCGGTGTCAAGCAGGAGCGTAGCTTGGTGAAGACGATAAAGGCAGATAAAGCCTGAAGTTCCCGCTGCAGAGCGTACAGCTGCTTTTGCAAGTCGGTCTTTTCCCAGATTAGTTTAAACCTCATTCCCGGCTCTCATCCACTTTACACATTTCAACACGTTAGAAGTTTCAAAACCCAAGAATGAAGTGATAAAAATGAGATCAGGCTTATTAATTACTGTAAGGGTTTAGAAATTTAAAAATGAACACCTGCAGGGCCGCAGTTTCACGTATGGGAGTTGGGGGTGGGATTTATCCGTCTTGTGTGGAGGGGCAGCTCATTAAAGAAAAAGAAAATTAATCAGGAGAAAAGGAGCTGAATTAAAGAAAGTACCAGAAGAAGCTATAAAGAAACTTAAAACTTTCCTGTATAAATGCCGCATACATACAACCTTGGGCTGCACTCGGGCTCTCACGCCCTAGCGGTACTGAATAGTCACCATGAACAACAAGGGAGACGACTAAGGAGGTCCCTGGTGGAGCAGGGGCGGTGGGTGTCTCTGAGGTACCGGGATTCGGAAAACTAAGGTGTCACGAGGGAGTGAGAACGGGGTATTGGGGACACTTAAGTATCCGAGTGATGGGTGCTCAAGGGCTGGGTTAAGATGGGGGAGGAGAGAAAGGAAAGGAGTGAGGCGGTGTGGGGTCTTGGAGAAAAGAGAGGGCCTCAAATAAAAGTGGAAAGGACGAGACAGCCGCAGCTCCGAGCCGCCTGCCGCTCGCCCCCGCCTTTCCTTTTGCGCAGAGTCCTCCCCTTGGCTGCAGCAGCGCGCTGCCCCCACTGGCCTAGCGCGCTCTGATCGATGGCAGGCTGCGTCAGAGTTCTCTCCGGGTATAAATAGGGGTGGCAGGACGGCGCCTCGCCGCACACAGCCATTCATCCTCCCCTCTCCCTCTCTCCCCCGTCTTTCCTCCTCTCTAGGCCCCCATCTCCGCCGCCGGCCAGAGAGCCACCGACCGCCACCATGAGTTCCTTCAGCTACGAGCCGTACTATTCGACTTCTTACAAGCGGCGCTACGTGGAGACACCCCGGGTGCACATCTCCAGCGTGCGCAGCGGCTACAGCACCGCGCGCTCCGCTTACTCCAGCTACTCGGCGCCGGTCTCCTCCTCACTGTCGGTGCGCCGCAGCTACTCCTCCAGCTCTGGCTCCTTGATGCCCAGCCTTGAGAACCTCGACCTGAGCCAGGTAGCAGCCATCAGCAACGACCTCAAGTCTATCCGTACCCAGGAGAAAGCCCAGCTACAGGACCTCAACGACCGCTTCGCCAGCTTCATCGAGCGCGTGCACGAGCTGGAACAGCAAAACAAGGTCCTGGAAGCCGAGCTGCTGGTGCTGCGCCAGAAGCACTCCGAGCCATCCCGCTTCCGGGCGCTGTACGAGCAGGAGATCCGCGACCTGCGCCTGGCGGCGGAAGACGCGACCAACGAGAAGCAGGCGCTCCAGGGCGAGCGTGAAGGGCTGGAGGAGACTCTGCGCAACCTGCAGGCGCGCTACGAAGAGGAGGTTTTGAGCCGCGAGGACGCCGAGGGCCGGCTGATGGAGGCGCGCAAAGGCGCGGACGAGGCGGCTCTCGCCCGCGCTGAGCTCGAAAAGCGCATCGACAGCCTGATGGACGAGATCGCTTTCCTGAAGAAAGTGCACGAAGAGGAGATCGCCGAACTGCAGGCGCAGATCCAGTACGCGCAGATCTCCGTGGAGCTGGACGTGTCCACCAAGCCCGACCTCTCCGCCGCGCTCAAGGACATCCGCGCGCAGTACGAGAAGCTGGCTGCCAAGAACATGCAGAACGCCGAAGAGTGGTTTAAGAGCCGCTTCACGGTGCTGACCGAGAGCGCGGCTAAGAACACCGACGCCGTGCGCGCCGCCAAGGACGAGGTGTCCGAGAGCCGCCGCCTGCTCAAGGCCAAGACCCTGGAGATCGAAGCTTGCCGGGGCATGAACGAAGCCCTAGAAAAGCAGCTGCAGGAGCTGGAGGACAAGCAAAACGCCGACATTAGTGCTATGCAGGTACAGCCCCATCTAAAACGCGGGGGGGTCGGGGTGGGGGAGGAAGGGTGTGGGTTGCGGAATGGGAGGAGGGTTGACCCGCGCGCAGTTAAAGTGGAGCCCAGGGACAAGGCCTCTATCTGCGTATGGTTGTTAGGGGGGTAGGATTTAACTCCTTAGAGATTGTGTGGGAGGGTGGGGCAT